>OMKX01065709.1:0-13505 GCA_900302425.1 Brosme brosme
AGAAGAAAGAGAAGAAGAAATCCAATAGGGTGAGGAAAGCTGTTCAGGGTTGTGCCTGATACCTGCCATGCTATATTGCCTCCTGTCCTCGGTTGCACTGTGTGTATAGCTTCTGCAGTCAATGTTTTGTGAGTTGTCGACCCCAAGTCTAATGAGCTCTGCTTTGATTGTCTTTGGTCAAGCATTCTCCATCTTCCTCCTCCTCCTCATCGAGTTCTGATTCCTCCAGCAGTTCCTCCTCAGAATCTGATGATGAGGTATGTTGGGCTTAAATGCAAAAAATACATAATATTTTGTTCAGTTATTCTCTCCATTTTGAAAAGTTCACTAGTGTCACAGCAATTACCGCCTCCATTTTGGGAGCATTGGAATGTTAGCTATTATTTAGGTATTAATGTCTTTTTGGTGATTTTCTAGTATTTAATCGTGGAATGATTTGTCATTAATGGCCACTGTTGTATGAAACTGCCACAGCGTTTCTCATGCGAGATTTGGCCAAACCTGTTTTATTAGCCTCCGTAATGGTATGTTTTAGGTGATTCAGGATTTTACAGTGCTACCGCTCACTTGAGTCCTCTCAATCTGGTGGAGTATCGCCAAGAAAAAGTCCCTGGATGCAATCTGATGTACAAGCCCTATCGAGGTAACCTGACTCTCGCCAGAGGAATTTCGTTCCACCTTGCTCCACACATCCATCTGGGAAACCTCCCGTTGGGAGGGATTTGGGCCCAAGATTTTATGGACGGGCCAATCAGGACCGCCGGGCGGGATTTTCTCTAAAAGTTGCGAGAGTATCTTTGAGTCTCCCGATCAAGCGTAAGCACCGCATGCATATCCGAAATGATCTTAACTGAACTTTTAACAATGTTAAACCTAGTACTGTAAGTCGTTCGTCTATACTTTTTTGGTTGGCTTCTTTGTTAAAAATAGGTTTGCTGTGCGCAATGTTGCCTTTTATCCGCAAATTCTCCTTGCACAGACGACATTGATCATTTACCGACATTGCGCTGATTGCACTGCTGCTATAGCACCTGTTCTGTTTTTGGTTTTCCCTGCGTCGCGCTCATCAGCGTCACGGGTTTGTTTCGATGTGAGTGGTTGAAGTAGCACGTCAATAAAGATGACGGACAAGTGGTTTATCCAATCATATGCAAGGATTTTTGATATGGCCCAGCCTTCTAAAACAAATCTCCAATGGAGGTTTCCCAGATGGATGTGTGGAGCAAGGTGGAACGAAATTCATCTGGCGAGAGTCAGGTTCTATCGAGGTGCATGTACTATTAGGTATTTACGTGTTTTCTGTTGGTCTGTACAGGGTGAAAAGCAGAGTGTAAAGAAGAAGCGGAAGAGGAAGAAGTCTTCGGCCAGGAAGGCTTCGGACGGCTCGGCTGCTGAGTCGGATGCGGAGAGCAAGGTTTGTTCAAGTCCCAAGAACAGCCAGTCAATCGGCTGTGCTCATCTCCTATGGCATGGGTTTGTGTCCGACTTGTGGACCGTACTGGATGTTCATATCCCTTTTTGTGTTTGATCGTGGCTTTAAACGCCTTTTTATATTTCCTTCCAAGAAGAAGAAGAAGAAAATCAAGGAGGAAGGTGACGAGAAGGTAAATATGAATTGACTGTAAACTAAAGCCCGAACATGTTTTCACATGCTGGCATGTTCATTGTCTGTTTGCTGGTGTTGACTTGTCTTGGGTTGACTGTGGGTGTGGCTGGTTGGGTGGGTGTATTTTGAAATAAGTTGTTTTTATAGTAGTATACAACATGTAATATGATTGATTCCATGGATGCCTTGAACCTTGTGTGTTCTTCCTCAGGACGAAAAGAGCCGGCGCAGGAAGAGGAAGGCGGAGCGAAACCACAAGGACTCTTCCTCAGGGTCCTCTGTAGACTCTGAAGGGGAAGAGGCTGTAAGTACGCACACACACACACACACACGCACACGCGCAGTCACTGCTTTATAAAGTCTGACCGTCACGACTAGCCTGATATCAGACTGAATTGTCAACTCGTTACACAATATTTCCATCTTCAGTTTGACATCGCCTCCACTTTAACCGATTTCCGAGGGGGGTTTTATTTTCTTGATACTAAGCTTGTTTTGACTGAGACTAATGACCACCTGACCTGTGAGACAATATTTGAGGCGAGTGAAAACTGAAATCCCCTTGTTGCAACATTAGGTGGTTTTGTGTTCTCTCCCCCAGGTTGAGGCCAAGAAGAAAAAGAGAAGCAGTGAAGAGAAGGACAGAATAACAGTACGTGCCTTCTACCGCAACAAGATAATATTTTGATTTGTTGATCTTTTCGTACTATAACGGATAAATGCCCAACCTCAGATTTATTTTCTAATAATCTGAATCTGAAATAATTGTATTTATTTGTGCATTTCTGAAGCTATAATGTGCAAGTTTCCTATATTTGAACAACTATCTTTAGTATTTAAATGATTCGATTCTGGTGATCAGCTAATCTAATATCCCACTAGTCGTTTGAGCTTTCACGATGTAAAACTGTGTGTAGACTTCTGCTGGTCTTCACCTCTGATCCACGCACTAGAAGGCGTATTTGGGAACTGAAATGTACACGAAACATAACACAGTCACAACTCAGTTTACTCATTTTAAATCTCATTTGTCCAGAAATCCAAGAAGAAGAGGCGGAAGAAGCACAAGAAGCACGGGAGGAAGAATAAGAAGAGGACAGCGTCCGGCTCAGAGCACGACTAGGATCCACGGCCTCATCGCTGTGACTTCACTCACTACGAATTCCCTCTCCTCCTCGACTACAAGTCCCATCCCTCAGACCGTGGCTATCCCCATTGAAGGACGCCTACAGACTTCTAACGCTGGTTTCCCAGTGGTGCAGAGAGAGATGGACACAACGCTGTGGGGAGCAGGGCATTGAAAGTCATCTGACAAGACAAGCCAGGGCTCTTTTCGCTATTGTTTGTATCATTTATTTTTATTTTTTTATTTCATTTTGTAGATGAATTGGTTTGGACGACAGGGTGAAATAAACTTTGAAGTCCATGCACGCCCCTCTTTCCCCCCAGTGTGACCTGATGGCTTGTTAATCTTCCTCTTGGATCCAGGGTTAAGCCGCTAAGCGAGGGCTGTGTTTTTCGCTTGTTTACTCTTCATCTGTGTGTGGGTGTGGGTGTGTGTGTGTGTGGTTTGAAAAACCCTGTGGAGTTGTATAGATACCGTGGTGTCATTCTTCTGGGATCTTTTTTTGTTCTGTTGAACACCGAGCGATTTCAACAAATCGCTCCATCTCACACACGCACACTGTTAATATTGCAGCTCTACACCTCAATGTTGTCTTTTTAAGAAGTCCCTAGGCAAGTATGGTGTTACTGTGGCGCCAGTCTCATGCATGATCATTTTAAGACCTCTTTTGTCTTGCCAGCCTCATATTGAAGTTGGATTTATTGACATTTTCAGCTGTCTAGTCAAGATTTATACAAGGGATAATTTTGAAAATACTCTTTATGCAGGAATGTTGATGAACGTGTTGACATTGAAGAATTCATTATTAAAGTATTCTTGTTTTAGCTCTGACTAGAGTTAATTTATTCACAGACTTTATTCCAGCATGAAGTGGTCTTTATGAATGCACCTGAATGTGTCGCTATGCAACTGCAGCTTTCTGCTTGGCCGCAACATTCACACGGAAACTGGAGAAATACCTTCATCACATTTGCTTCTTAACAAAATTAATAAAAGATTTTTCAAGAATTGGACAATAAAGTGGGTTTTACTGTTAACATATTTAAGTAGAATTTTGAGATTATCATTTTGTCAAAGATTGTAAATGCATACCGGCAAGTATGCCTTCTGATCTTTATTAAAAATATGCTGTAGTTTTACCGATGTGAACAGCCTTGCAGTGTTGCCCTTTAAGGGATTAATCGATCAATATGTAATTATATTACTTATATTACAGAGTCGATTATTAAGATTGCCTTTCAATGGAAAAGCCTGAATTAGAAGTAGAAGTAGACATGGTACAGTCCAGTTCAGGCAGGATTAACAAAGTAAAAATTAAAAGTGTTGCTTTCTCTTCCCCTTTAGTCCAATAAGTAGTTTCAATATGATTCATGATTGCACATTTCTGATGGGAAGCAACAGAATTTGGGCAAAATTGTTAATACAGACCTGACTTTACAATTCTGATGGGAAATGAAGCAACAAAAAAAATTGCAAAACCATTTCTACAAAAAAAACCACTAATTTAGTTCCTTATTGTACACAACTCCTCCAAATCAATTTTCACTTTCTTGTCCTTAAATGACTTTTCATAAATTGCTATATACTTGAACCATGCGAGAACAGACTATTTGCTATTAGATAGAGGTGTCCAGTCTATTAGCGGTTATTGTAACTTTATTTACTAGCACTTAGTAGATTGGTTATCTATCTATCTGCCTGTATGTCAGTCTGTACCACAGGCCAATATGAGGCATATTTATTTATTTTATATTGACTTATATTGCATTCCATAGTGAACTAACTGACCTACCATGTACATAAACCTGATATAACAGCAACCAAAATAGAAAAAAACGAATAGTCAAATTGCTTGGTTGATATATCACCGTCCCAGCAAGTTTCAGGAGTCTTGTGTTGTATTGTATTGCAGTCTTCAGTAGCCTACTGTTTGCGTACTTTGTTTAAATGTGCGCCCCATTGTCTTTGAGGACAATACATTCTATCTAAGTAGAATGGCAAGTAGAATCTAAGTAATTGGCTGTAGGAATGGGCGGGGCATACAGTATTGCTTACTTCCTCATTATAAGTTGACATATAAATAGATCTGCTATTCTTAGTGAACTGAACTCATGTAATGTGCCGCATATGAGAGGAAGAGGTCTAACAACTGCCAGGCAAAAAAGGTAAATGACAAGCACACATTTTTAAATAGCTGTTCAAGATTCAAACGATTGTATTGCCATTTGCACAGGTACAGTACAGTACAGGTCAATAGGACCTTTTTGTGAGCATCTACTTGAGTCAAGCTTTGAATTAAAAAAGATGTATACACTTTATATACATACACTACACATTTTCTCAAAATAAAAATACACACTGAATTATATAAATGATATATACACACAGAATTGTTGTTAATGAATTATTGCACAAAACAATAGACGAGATAAAGGCAGTGAGGGGGGTAAGTCGTTTTCAACAGGAACACAGATTATGATGCTCCTGATTATCTATTTTGCGTGGTGAGTGTTTGTTTCCAATGTGAAAGTGCTTGTTTAAAACAACATAATGTAAGCAGTCCCCAACACAATTGACCAACCCTCACCCTAAGCCTGACCTACTTGCCAAATACACAGCTCTCTACGATCCCAATTTTTAATCAGACCAACTCTTCTTCTTCTCCAGATGTGGTGTTACAGTGTGTTGGTTTTTGTCGGTGTGGCCGTCGGGTGGAGTGTGCAGGTCTCCTGCGCCATCGTCTGTCCTGATGGAACGGTGTGCGCGAATGACAACACCTGCTGCAGGAGCCCAGATGGATACGGCTGCTGCCCTTACCCACGGGTGTGTGTCTGTGTGTCTGCTCATGTTCATCTGTGCACATTTCCATCCGAGGCACCTTATGGTGAATAGTTTGGAGATACCACACCGTGTCCTTTAACAAGCAGGTACGGGTTAGGCCGCTTGCTCAAGGGGACAGACATTGGGAGTTCAACCAGAGAACCAACTAGACCCTGCTCCTTCCCCCCTGTTCATCCCTCTCTCCCAGGCCGTGTGCTGCTCCGACTTGACTCACTGCTGTCCAAACGGCTTCAGCTGTAACACCGCCACCCAGATGTGTACGAGAGAGGGCCATCCACTGCTCAGCGTACCCATGAGGCAGAAGGTGTTCCCTGGGCGACCAGGCGGCTCCCTCTCTACCGCTCCCCTCTCACGCCTCCAAGGGCCGAGGTCCGTTCTGGGTGAGGGAGGAGCTGAAGGCCAGGGGGGTCGGCCGGTCGACTGCGGAGAGGAAGACGATGGGTCTTGCCCCTCGGGCACGGAGTGCTGCAGAGGGTACGGCGGAGGCTGGCTCTGCTGCCCCGTCTCCGCTGTGAGTGGAACTCAGTCTGTTTTTTTTTCAAATCAAGTGCCGGGGTCTTGGAGCGCTTTGTTTTATTAATTAATTTATTGGTGTATTTATGAATTGATTTACTTTATAATAGGGACATTGAACTGAGGAAGGGACTGTTGAACAGGTAAACCTTAGTCACTAGTGTAGGGAGAAAAAGCTATGTTAAATTGCGATATTGTTTTTGACCATTATTTTTTTTTGCCATTTCTGCGTTTAATAGAGAGTTAGAGTTCTTAATTGTAATGCATTCATTGTGTCTACATTTAGGATAAATATTTATAGTTTTCTTTTATCACAGACACATATATTGGTAGATTTCTTGATGAATAAATCTATAAACATTTGAAAGCGAAAAGGAAATATTTCAATACGCACATTTCTTTTTACCATTATTGTGTATATTTCGTTTTTGTTGTCCTGCTGCTGAACCCTTTTCCTCACACTCACTGTGCCAAGCAGGACCTAACGGAGCCTCTCAGCCCCAGAGGGTCCCCTGTACACCCGGCCACTAAGACGTCTTCGCCAGGGAACAGGATCGTCGGGCGCAGAGAGGTATGCTAGCTGTACTGTCTTTTCTTGATCAGAAAGGAAGGACGGAATGGAAGAAGCAAGGAACAAAGAAAACAACAACAAAGAAACGTCCATCTGGAGAGAATTTATATTGATTTATTTTTCTTGGTTTTATTAGAACACGATGGAAGGGTCCGATGGCATGGGAGGGATGCGCTGTGATGCAGTTTCCTACTGCCCATCAGGCACCTCCTGCTGTCAGGGCACTACAGACAACTGGAGCTGCTGCCCTTACGCCCTGGTAACCACTCTTCAGGCTGTATTGCAGTAGTTATATAGTAGCTGTTAATACATATGCAGCACACCACAAATAAAATGGTTGTGAAAGGAAGAAGTTATGAATTGAAAGGCCTACTACTGATGCCCATTTTGAAAGTGACTCATTGTTGATTTTGTTGTTGCAGGGCCATTGTTGTTCTGACGGGGTTCACTGCTGTGAATATGGCTATACCTGTGACCCCTCAAACCTGAAATGCAGGAAGGGGTTCACAGACGTCCCTTCAGGAGCAAAGAAGGACGCTGAACGATACTGAGACACAAAAGTACAAATTCTACATCTTGATATATGTAGTCTGAACTTCTAATGCCAAACCCTGCCATAGCCAAAGCCTACATGTTCTGTGAGATTAATTGTTCCTTATTTGATTGCCAATAGTTGAATAAATTGCCGTTCTGAAAGCTAAATATTGTCCTGATAACCACTTATGCCAAGTGGGTTGGAAAATTATTTGGATTTCCTTATCACTGTAAAATGGTGCTGTAAGTGGTAGAAATGATATGGTTGAGATGACGATTACTCCTTACATAATCTGTAACTTTGCAAATAATTCGTTTTAATAAATAAATGATCACTACTGAATGTATAATGTGTAAGACCATTAAAATCACAACGTTTTAAAGATTTATTCTCATTTTCAATACAATTTCAAAATCCAGTACATCACATCTGGACATCACAGTGTTTTCACCTTCCACAAGTACCAAACAATAATGGAATCCCAATAAAGGTATTAACATTAAATAAACAATTCACAATCACACAAAAAAGGTATAGCCTACATATACTCACAATATACAAAGCAATCAGTCACACCGTGCTTGTCAACCTTATTCCCAAGATAGTCATGAACCCACGGCAGTCTTGTCCCTCCAGGCCTGAAGGTGGCGACAGAGCTTTCGTAGTAAATACTATCTTGTTTGGTTGTTTTTCCATACCAGTTGTTTGGCAGTCTAGATATTTTGTGTGAACCTGAACGTTTGGTGAAGGTTGGAAAGAAATGTATCCTTCAAATATGTCTAAAATAGAAGAGCTCAGGATCTATGTCAACGAACGACTACGCTCCGCCGCTGTGGACATTTTAGGTGTTATTGAAAAGACAATCACGGACTATGAGGACCAGGCTTCGCATCTGAAGCGAGAAACCGACCGTCAACGCAATCTTCTGGATATTGTTTTGAGACCAAAGTTGCCTGAAAATGGTTTGTAATGAACCACGCTATTGCCGTGTACTTCCAGGGAAATGTTATATTTAAAGGTGTATGCTATATTCTCTCTTTACATACGTTCCGAGACATAATGTAGCATGAATGAATCACTGCCTGCTCATGTGTTTATTTCGGCATATCCATTAAAAATGCTGTTTTATTTTGTAAACTGTTACATCGAGCGTACATATAACTTAAGGTTACAGTTTGGGGGAAACTATGGACCACAGGTCATCAAAACCCCGCGTTTGTATTGTGTTATAGTGTCAAATGACGGCATGTTTTTTTTAGCTTTCAATTCCAAAATGTACTGAATGAGCTGGAGTTAAAGGTGTCTTATTCTGGAGATTCAACAGAGAAATAAGACCGCTAGTATATTTTAGGTCATGATTAGTGATCAAAGTAGGTATGATTCAGCTTAGAATTGTTATATTATATATCAACTTTATTTAAGACTCATCTTAAAAGAGGTACATAGCATACAAACAAATAACAAGCATACAATGTAGGATACACACAGGTGGACAAGGTAAGAAGTTACCAGTACAATGAAGGACTGCAAGTCTCTGTTCCCTTTTCCCTTGTGATCCAGGTCAATTCCAGCCCGCAGCCAGTAACACACAACAACCAGAAGCTGGATTCATGTGCCAGCCTTTCCCAGTCCGAAACCCCAGTCGATCCAGCGGTACGGTATATGTCCTGGTTCTGGCTCTTTCCCTTCTTTCCCTCATGCATCAAAGCATAGGCCCCAGCAGTTTAACTTTATAAGCCCAGTTGACAATCCATTGTTGTTGTGGACTAAAGCCAGAGTTCATATATTGCTGGTATAAAATTACATTTGCAGTTTATTTATCTATCCGTTCAGAATTGTATTGGAATCAAAATTGGATCATTTTGTCTTCTTTCAGAGCCCCTTTGTGCGTTTACCTCGCGTGAAGAGTTCCTGAAGTTTGCTTCTGTGGGCTACTGTCCGTATTGCTGCAAGGCCACAGAAGCCAGTGAAATACATCTGATCAAGAGGCATTATTTATTTGCCATTCATTACACTGACAAAGACGTCGGTAGGTTTCAGCTGACAGCGAAAAAAAAACATTTGTTATATTGTCTCTTTAATTTAGTCTTTCTATATTGTAATGGGGAATTGTGTAACACTATACTGTGTTATATTTTGAATTGTTTAGAAAGGTTTACTGTACCGTGTACCTGTAAAGAGAGGATTAAGGGCCGAAGTCACTGGCACTGCCCAGATTGTGGAAAGACGATTTATCGAAAGAACAACTTTGAGATGCATCTCTCTAAACAACATGGTACGTTACTACGTTTACTTATCTTCTGTGGTTGTGATTGAAAAAAAGTGATATAAAGTGCTGAATTTTATACGCCTTGTTGCGACCCTCAAGTCTAGGGGATAGACGGGGCAACATAAAGCCAACTCAAATAGTACAGACACGGGATTTCACAAGGAAAAAAAGGGTTTATTGCAACAACAAACATATATCAAGCCTGAAAAAGGTCAAGGAAGCTATATAACATCAGGGTGATGTTAGCCTAGCCCAAAATAACAAACATAACTGACTTACCTTAAAACAAAATAGCCTAATAGCTCCAAAGAAATACAATGGGTAAGCCTAGCTCCCTAGCTCAACAAAAAACAGGAAAGAATGGGGCACCAAATGAAAGGCCACTCATCCCTACCAGCTTTCTACAGGCTGGGCCAAAGCTTAAACAAACCTTTGACCCATAAGGCCAAAATATGGCAACAGGTAGAAGCACCTATTGAATCAGAATACCTGACCAATGGCCACCGTGGCAACAAACCACAGAAAGTGCACAAAACACAGCAAACAGCAGGGACACAAGAGTGCCTGTGTGATCATGCACAAGCTTTATGGAGCATCAGAGGGGGCCCAGGTAGAACCGACGAGGCCTTTTAGCAGGCGGCTTGGCTCTCGTTGGTTAGCCTCCACCAATCAAACCAGCTAGACTCCAGAACAGCCATATTTGTAGACCTTAAATAAAGGACAGGGAGAGGAAAACAGAACGGGGGAAAACCAAAACCCCACAAATACATAGGAACGCCTGGATATTGACTCTTGTCTCTGAATGTGTATTTTTGTTGTTACTGACAGGTCATCTGTTACTGCAGCAAAGCCAAGATCCAGGTTAGTTGTTTTAATATTGTTAATTGAATGAATGACATCTAATCATGCTGATGGTAGACAATAGTGTCCCCATCTCTAGTTCAACAGCATTGTGTGTTAAAGCCAAAATGTTAGACTCCAAAATGACAAATTCCAATATCGTATCATGTTTTCTTTGGAGTTGAATCTCATGAGCAAACGATATTCATGAATCTAGGATCACTCCCATGATTAAAGTGCAGAGTCGCTGAGCTTTTGTTTTTTTACCTCCCTAATAAGAAATGTATAGTGGAGGGGTTAGTGGTTGGCTGAATTCACTGAATTCACTGTACGCTGCTTTGGATAAACCTTCTTCTTCCTCCCTATTCTGTAGAAACCTTCCAGGCCTCCGCCACGTTTGGAGAGGAGGACGGTCCTCCGGAGGAGTGGCTCTGGCCTGAGTTCAACAACCTGGACCAGGAGGAGGACGAGGAGGAGCCCACCGCGCTGCCCCGCATCAAGGAGGAACAGGAGCCGCTGTGGATCGGCCTGGAGGGGGGGCGAGAGTTTCAAGGTGCGTACCACAGTGTAGCAAAGAGAATGCTACACGCCACCTAGGTGGCTGCCACACTCCACCTAGGTGGCTTTTATTGGCCTCCTCCAGACAATAGACGCAGGGTGGCGATGTTGAAAGCCGGTTTATTGTAGAAGTTTGTAGATAATGATACATGACCTGGAGCTCCATGCTGCCATGCAGGAGATCTCCCTGAGTGCGTGTGGTGATGGCTGATTGAACCTGTGCACATTGATTTCTCAATGCCCGACAGGTGTGCATCGATCAGTCTGACTCGGGCCAAGTGAGGCTGGCCCGAGCCCTCATCCACACACACTCCCACACACAGGCACATGGGGCGTCCTCTCTCGCTTATTACTCTCTCGCAAATTAAACAAGATGAGGTTAAAGACACAGATAAGAATGGCATTCTGAATATTTTTATATATATATAGCAAGATAATATTAAACAGAATAAACTAAGGTAAATGCAAAAATAGTATTGACATTTTGAACCACATCTTCTCCTCTCTCTGCCATCTTCAGTGCCTCCTGAATGGCCCTGCAGGAAACCCCAGGAGGAGCTGGAGAAGCTCCAGGTCAAGAAGGAGGAAGAGGAGCGGAACGAGTGGTGCTGTGAGGAGGGGGTGGCGGGAGGGCCGCCCCGTGGTCTGCAGACCTCCATGGCAACGGTCGCCCACGTTAAAGCCTACCATCAGGACCTCGCTCTGACCTCCTCCTCCTCCTCCTCCAATTTCGGAAACATCCAGAATGAGGTGGAGAGCGTGGAGAGAGGCGCCTTCGCCACCACGTCCTCCATGGTGCCTGAAGTGGACGCACACCTTGATGGAGAATCGACTGGAATGCTGGAGCTAGCCGGCGCCTGGCAGCAGCAGCCCCACGATGACTGTTCCCTAGGAAACTACAAAGACCCAATGGATAACCAGAGGGAGGGGGGCGGAGCCTGGGTGGGTTTAAAGACACTGCGGTCCAAGAGGGTGAAGCACGGAAAAACAAACGGTTCTCACGCCGGGTTCAAATGGAGAAGGCCTGGGAGGTTTTCACCTTTTCAAAGCCCCAAAGGTCCTCATCGATGTAAACTGTGTGGGAAGGCATTCTACTGCGTCTTGACCCTGCTGAAGCACGCGCAGACACACGCGCAGGACGCAGGATGTGTTTGCGTGGTGTGTGGAAAACATTTGGAGTCCAGAGAGGGCTTGCTCCAACACCTACAAACTCACAAAGAGAACTTCAAAACATTTTAGTTTAGTTGAATGCTTTCAATAAAAGAGAGGAGGGAAGTTTTTGGTCTTGGTGTTCAAAACAGATATTTGTGCTGATTCATTTGGTAAACTATGATTTAGTACAGTTTCCATTCTATGGGATTGACTACAACTTTGATCAGGTATCGGGGCTGCTAAACAATTTTGAGCATTGATTCAGTAAAATAGTAAAAGCACATATAAAATGCAGTCTTCGTAGAATGCAATATACTCTTGAAAACAGAAAGCTCTGCTCCACTATATCATCCAATCACAACCCCTCTTTAAAACTGGATTATACTGGAAACGGCTGTGAGTTCCTACTCACTAACAAAGAATTTCAACAGTTTTTTGCTTCTTTTTTTTTTTTTTATAAGCATGTCCTGATCAATTAAAAACTACTTTCCAAACGTGTTTGATTACCTCAGTAACATAAATAGACAACTCTTTTTTATACCATTGTTCTAATATCAAATTTAATTGTTTTCGGATTCCCTCTGTATAACTACATTAAATAAAATCTGTAAAAACGCAATAATATTACTTCTGTAAATAATTACAATTATTTATAGCAGTCTGTCTCAGTTCAAATGCAGTGGAAGCGGCTCTCGAGAATCAAATACGCGTAATATTAACATGAATTTGTTGAATATCTTTCTACATTAGAGGCAACATTCAGATATGGGTTATAATCTTTTTCGTTTCTTATGGTAAGTCGGTATGGCCGGAGGAATATATACATATATATGTGTAGTTATGTTAGTTAAGTTATGTAGCAGATTGTATACCGAGGAGCCTCACAACTCCTCCATGGTATTCAATGTGAGATATCCCCAACGCACACATGTGTTTATGTGACCATCACAGTATTGTTAAGAAGACTCATGTTCTTGTATTTAGTGTCCTCCTTCTCCAGCAGGAGGTGCACTTTCTCCAACGGCTCCTTTCCAAAGGCCTGAGGAGCTGTGGCCCGGTGGTACATTGTGGCACCAGGGGAGCCCCACACCTGAACTTGCCTCATGGTGGACTGCTTGGGCAGAACCTCGTCCTGTTTTTCAAAGCAACTTGGTTCTGGCTGTCTCTGCTCTTTATTCATTGTGACTAAAATATGTTCATAACCAACCCTCTCTGCAAACAATGTATATAAAAACATAATGTACTTGAAAACATCCTAAGGAGGACCTGCGGGCTTCGTCGGCCGAGCTGGTTTACGGGCAGCCACTACGGGTTCCTGGGGATTTCATCCCCACCGCCACAGCTCCCTGGTCGGCGGCCCAGGAGCGGACCTCGCTCCAGGACAGGGTCCGGGGTTTCGCGCCGGTGCCCACCTCGCAGCACGGCCTCCCGAAGGTTTGTGTGCCGCCCAGCCTGCGGTCGGCGGAGTATGTGTTCATCCGCCATGATGCCCAT
>OMKX01065713.1:0-15001 GCA_900302425.1 Brosme brosme
ACCATTCGTTATATATGACATAATAACATTTCTACAGTTAAACATTGTATTAACAATTAATTGTTTATTTTTAACAGGTTTGAGCAAGCATGGCACACATCAATTTAAAATGTATAATTTGGAGTGTCACTCCTGTGTTTTGGTGTGTGTGTGTGTGTGTGTGTGTGTGTGTGTGTGTGTGTGTGTGCGTGACGTGTGCGTGTATGTCAATGCATGTGTGCGTATATGTGCATATACAGTATGTGTCTGGTATGTGCATATGGATGTGTGTGCATGCGTGGATGCAAGCATTGACCTGAACCGGCTAACGCAGGCGTGCTGTTAGCATAATATTGCCAGGATGTACTTGTTTACATTACAGAGATAGAAGACATATCTATCAGTCCATGATGTAAGACTATTCCATGCCACCAGTGCACAACACATGATGAACAGGGATACTTTGGTACATTGGATTGTGTCTTGGAATAGTCAAATGTATATCCTACTGTTCCGTAGGAAACTGAAGGGTAATGATAAGTGGGAAGTTTAAAGGTGATTCATTTTTCCCTTCGACGCATTTCATCCAACATCGAGCTGTCATTTTGATTTGCTGAAGTTGGAGGTTTTATAGCGCCATCTAGTGTAATTTAAAGAGAATATTTAACTAAGACGAAATTATGATGATTAACTATACTATTTCTTTATCTCGTAGAAAAATATATATAGAAAAAGAGTTGCTCTTGCCTTCTATTTAGTTAGAATTCATGCATAGCCTACATTAATTCATTTTCGACGGCGATATACCCGGAGAGACCAGCTTCAGTATAATTCCACCGATTTTTACAGAACCCGTTGGTGTTTAGGACCCAGCGGGCTGCAGGCCCACTGCGACCCTCACATGACGTTCTGGAGCAGAACAGTTGTGCTGCTCGCCTGATGTTGCTTTCTCAATGAGACATTCAGTCAAAACATTAGAGGGATGTGGCGTTGGTTCTCATTACGTTATTCCGTTTGAGCATATACAGTTTGAGACAATCACCCCACGGAAAATACGTGGACATGACAGTAAAGATATTCTTCGTCCTTGCAGTGAATTTTGCGTATTTAGCTGTTAAAGGAAACTTGGTAAGAAACATTAACGAAATAAGCAATAGTTCTTAACTCTACTTGTAAACCTTTGCATTGTTTATTCTGACTTGTTTAAATAGGCCTATATGGTGCACAGTAGACTAGCCACAAGCGACGACGGTGCTAACGTCAAGTTACCTCTTAGTCGGAATCCCCTCCCAGAAGAGTGCTATAAATGGAAATCGAAAGTCTTACCTGATTGGATTTAATGGTGATAAATTCACCAATATTGAACATCTACGGACAGCTTGAGTCGTCCTCTTTGTATCGGCAGGCTTTTGGTTTCACAAAAATCAACGTTTGTCAATTATTCAGTTCTGAAGTGATGGGCCGCTTCAGACTTCTTGACACAAAGTTGCTTCTACATGCCAAACGTTGATTTTTTTAAGATGCAATATTGGTCCGTTTTACACCATAAAGTACAATAACATAAGACTTATATTTTCATAAATAGGGAGGGATACGTCTAAAGATAAAGTTGTGAATACAGTAGTTAGTAACTAGTAGTTATGGTAGAGTATGGTGTGGTGTGATTGATTTATTATTATTTTAAAACTGGTGGTTTGGTGGTTGAATAGTTGCCCTTATATATTCTTGCAGGTTAATGGCGACCGAACTTTCTCCATAGACTACAAAAACAACTGTTTTCTCAAGGATGGAAAGCCCTTTCAGTACATATCGGGCAGTATTCACTACTCCAGAATCCCACGGTACTACTGGAAAGACCGACTTGTCAAGATGTACATGGCTGGACTCAATGCAGTCCAGATGTAAGTGAACCCTGTGTGATGAGTAAGGTTGACATGTGGATTGATTTGTGAGATTATGAATTGAAAGCGGAATGATATCTTCTTCTGAACAGATATGTGCCTTGGAACTTCCACGAGCCAGTGCAGGGGGTGTACAACTTCACCGGGGACAGAGACTTGGGGCATTTCCTGGACCTGGCCAATCAGACAGGGCTCCTGGTGATCCTGCGCCCTGGTCCCTACATCTGTGCAGAATGGGAGATGGTGAACACATGTTTCATAAATCCCTGGTTATTAATCATCCAATGGTTTCACTGCATAGATGAGAAGAATGACTATTTGAATCATTCATAATGCGGATAAGTCCTTTCAGATTTAGCCATGTGTTGTTTCTCTTGTGTATTAAAGTGTAATGCACTGAGAAACAACAAGCCTACATGGTTAAGGCTTAGTACATCATAAGCCTAAACCATGTATTGGTATAATATTGTAGTCATTCAGGAAGCAGACTGAGCCAGCCTCACATGACCCCGCTGCTAATCTAATTCTAAAAGTCACTTCCTGTGATGAAGGCAGAGCTTTTATCTACATCCTCTTTAAGGCTTCTCTACTCTTGTTTCCAGAAATCGATCTCTTCCTAAAACCAACTGAGGAATCTCTTCTTTCTCTTCTTCTTCAGGGCGGGCTGCCAGCGTGGCTCCTTGAGAAACCAAACATCTTGCTCCGCTCGTCCGACACGGGTATAACAAACTTCCACAGCTTCTTCCTTGTTGGTTGATTTGTCCTTCGTTTCCCTGCTGAGCTGGTTTCTCTTTGTGGCAGATTACCTCCAGGCTGTCAGCAACTGGATGAACATCCTCCTGCCCAAAGTGAGGCCATGGCTCTACGCCAACAAGGGCAACATCATAAGCGTTCAGGTACGACGTTAGGCCATCCTGTTAAGGTTCTGCCTGTGAGTCGTGATGCAATGGCTAGGAAGTCAGCCATGGCAACGGTTCATTTGAACCCCTCCCGCACTGCAGGTGGAGAACGAGTACGGAAGCTACCACACCTGCGACTACAACTACATGCGTACCCTGCAGACGATATTCCGCTACTTCCTGGGCGCGGACACGCTGCTCTTCACCACGGACGGAAACACGGACAAGGAGATGTCCTGCGGCTCTCTCCAGGGCCTGTACGCCACCATCGACTTCGGCACCGGTCGGTAACGCGTGCTACCGCAGGCATCTAGGGCGTTCCCAGGTTAAAGGGACAGTATTTTACCACCAGGTGTGATGTTGATTAAGCCATTTCAAAATCGACCCTACAGTGACACGTGGGATCACACGTGGGATTGTCTACCCAGATGTTTGATAGATTATTGATGGATCAGCCTACCAGGCTACCCAGTGGACTGTACCAACTGTTAGGCCAGTTGGTACAGTTGGAAACTGCTATTTCTGCTATGTCTTAAACGTTTCAATGTTAATTTGTTTTATTTAGATACCAACATAACGACAGCCTTCCAAAGACAAAGGCGGTTTGAACCTCACGGGCCTCTGGTGAGACGGTTGAAATATCCTGTTAACATGCATTAATGTACGGTACATATAAAGAGATTATGGAAACATGGCTTACAACACCCGCTCGTCCTATAGGTGAACTCAGAGTTCTACACAGGGTGGCTGGACCACTGGGGGGAGGGGCATTCGCAGGTCAACCAATGGAAGGTCAGCAAAATGCTCAGGGAGATGCTGGCCATGGGAGCCAACGTCAACATGTAAGCCATCTTGAGTTCAATACATTTCAGTTAATAACATGAGGCTGTTAAATCATATGATTTAATTTAGGGGTAAAGAGAAAAGATGTTTAGCTGACCTACCACAATCACTAGGGTGTTAAAAATACGCACCGTCGGGTATATTCTACGCATTCCACCGTTTATTTTCTTTCGCAGGTACATGTTCGAGGGAGGGACTAACTTTGGCTACTGGAACGGTGAGGTCAAGAGGCTACGTAGCATTAGCAACATGTCAACATTAGGATCGTTTGTATGAGCTTGCTTGGCGTGAGATGAACATTGACGCGTGACGCTTTTGTAGGCGCCGACCACGACACCCGGTTCCGCTCGGTGGTGACCAGCTACGACTATGACGCGCCGCTGACTGAAGCAGGGGACCCCACGGAGAAGCTGCTGCTCATCAGGGATGTCATCAAGGAGGTACGGTCACCATGGTGATGGAGGTGTCAGGGGGGGATCCTCCCCTGGTTCACGTTCCGTTCCGTAGATGGTTGTGGAATGTACAACAGTTAAACTCTAACAAGGAAAGACATCATGAAACCGCCGAATAAAGACTTATTTAGAACTTTGACAAGGCTTTTGTATTACTTTGTTAAAGTTCTAAATAAAAGTCTTAAACCGGTTTCCTGATCTCCTTCTTTGTTTGAGTTTAAGTGTTGTACCTTCAGTCTGACCTCGAGATATTAGATCAACATGATAGGATGATTTTTAGGGGGAGGGAATTCCAGATCATGACGAAGAAGCGGAAATTCATAACTGGCGGTGCCCAAAAAATGTGTAGCATTCAACACCGATTTATATGAAATAGACAGAATAACTGTTAAAAGATTAACAGAAATGTTAATCTTTAGTTGGATTGGGGGATCTGTGTCTGACTTGCTTTTGCCAACTGTTTCGTATTTCTATTCAGTTCAGAGATGTTCCAGTTGGACCTATGCCACCAGCCACCCCCAAGTTTGCCTACGGCTTCGTGACCCTAAGAAAGGTCAGCGTTTAGTGTTGACGTACCTGCTGATCACATTAAAAGCTTCCAATGGATTCCCAAGTCAACAAATTCACTGACCGCGGCGCTCTTCATCGTTAAAATGGCGTCACATGTTTTGGATATACAAACTATTTGCGACTCAACAATGAAGTACGGTTCTGCTTTTACAGGTTGGAACCATCTCCAGTCTTCTGAACATGGTTTCACCACAAGGGCCCGTGAAATCTCAGTACCTCCTGACCTTTGAGGAGATGAAGCAGGTACTATGGAGGGCATCTGACGGGATGGGCTCAGACCACCGTGTGTTCCAGTGACTCCTCTTAGGAAAGAAATAAAAAATAGGGAACTTCTAGACTATCGAGCCTGTAACATACATGTTCTCCATTGTGTGTACAGTACTATGGATATATGCTGTATCGGACCAAACTGCCCAGGGAGCTGTGGGAGCCCACTCCACTCATATCTCCTCTGAATGGAGTTCATGACCGCGCCTACGTCACCATCAATGGGGTAGGAGTTCACAATAACTCTTTTGTTGTCTGTCCATACAGGAGGGATGTGTTGGGGAAAAAAACATGTAAATAAACATCGAATATTTAGGTTTTTTAACTATTTGGCCAATGATTTAGATGATCGGACCACAGATTTGTTTGTGAAATACTGAGGTTGTGGACTGAGTTTCTATGGTTTGTACTTTCCTGAGCAGGTGTTCCAGGGCATGCTTGAGAGGGACACCACCCTGGTGATGAACATCTCCGGGAAGCAGGGAGACACCATGGACCTTCTAGTGGAGAACATGGGCAGAGTGAACTTTGGCAGCAAAATCAATGACCACAAGGCAAGGAACTAACTTCAAGTCGAGAGAAATCTCCCTATTTCTCACACACACATGTACACCATGATGTTTCTGTGGGCTTTACTTCTAGTATATCATTCAAGCCCTAGACAGTGACTAAATAACCAGCTTTGTGCTATACCACAGGGCATCTTGGGCGACCTGTTCCTGGGTAGTGATGTGCTGACCGACTGGGAAATCTATCCTTTGGACATAGACGGAGCCATCGCTGGTGGATGGCCCCCATCGGAGGCTCCACAGTGCCCCCCAGTCCGCCAGAAGCAGCCCTCGGCCGGGCCCGTGTTTTACACGGGAACCCTGCAGCCTAATGGGCTGGCATGGGACACCTTCCTCAAGCTCAGTGATTGGTCGAAGGTAAGGAGAAGTGTGAAGGGATTTGACGTCTACAACGTCAACGTCCTCCAGAATAGTCTTGTGCAAAGTTAAATGGGCTGTTTTGCTTTAAGGGTTCTGAGAGAAAAACTATTCAGAGCTTTGTGATTAGGAAACACTAAATGAACATGTGGTTGTGTGTTCAAGGGTCAGGTGTGGATCAACGGGGTGAATCTCGGCCGGTACTGGCCCACCAGGGGTCCTCAACAGACTCTATATGTCCCAGGGCCGCTACTAAGCACCACCCAGTCCAACAGAATCACCGTGCTGGAGCTGGAGGGGGCCCCGGACCCCCCCATCGTTCTGTTCATGGACCGGCCTCACCTCAACAGGACCGTCGGGAGGTCCTGAGGCACCACTGGCATCAGATCATGACACCAAGGGCACCCTGGATGTCATGATCTGGGTGACACTGGTCTCAATCCATGGTAGCTTGAATGTAAAAACGATGACACACCGGGAACGATCAATAGTTCTCTGAATGATTGTAAACCAGGATAAGAATGATTGGTTGAACAGCACTAAGTCACATTAAATCATTACCAATCAGTGTTGCAAGTGTTTGATGCATTTTAACTTGTGTTGGCTCAAATCATTATATAAAGTTGCTTTCACTAAAAAATGTGTTAAATATTTAAAGGTTAAGCTAATCATTCATGCAAAATACTTAACAGCACAATGGTATTTTTTAAATATATTTTTTATTGCTTGTTCTTTGTATTTGCTCTTTCATACGCACAGTAAATAAATAATTTTTTGCTTTTTGTTACCATGTCTTTCATTATGAATGATTCAAACAATGTAATTGGGTGAATGGTAATCAACGCCACAAACACCCTCTCCTGTCACCATGGTGGTGAGGTAGATTGGTTCTACGGCATCTAGCTCTACGTAGTGTTTTTGGCCGGGGCGGTGCCGGCCTTGCGATGGGCCTGGACACAGCGAGGCGTGCAGAAGGTAAAGTCCAGGTACTGGAACGGGATCTTTCCCAGCAGTGACTCCCCACACTGCCAGCACCTCCTGGAAACAAACAAGTCAAGAGATAAAAAGATTACAAAACACAAGTCAGAGATAAAACAATAAGACTATGTTCCTATTACAAGACTTTTAATGCCCAAGTCAGACTTCTATCCTCTGATCCCATCTATTTCCTCCACGCATCGCATAGAGGTTGCATTGCCAGAGATCAAGTTTCACACTACACAGACATCGAACCACACGTGAAAGAGGACACCTTCTGCCTGCAAAGTGAGCAGGGCCTCAAAACGCATGCTTCAGCGAAAGTTGTATCAGTTATGAACAGTTGAATTAAATGTTGTGAACAGACTACAGGGACTCACTTAATATTGGAAAGGTTGGCGCCTGTTGCCGCTGCTTGCACTGCAAACCTCTTCTCTGCTGCCAAGGCTCTCTGATGAAGGAAACTACAGGTCAATACCTTATCACAACATCCTACTTCTTAAAAGGTTCGTATGCGACCACGGCAACGCACCTTCTCCCGATCGGTGAGCGAAGCAAACCTCCTCTTCTCCTCCACTTCCAGCTCTAGTTTCCTCTTCTCTTCCTTCTGCTCCTTTTCTCTTTGCTTCTTCGCAGCCTTTTGGGCCTTTTTCTTCTCCGTCTGTTTTAGTTCAATCTCTTCTGTTAGCGGACCAGGAACCTGACGGGGGCAAAACAAAAAACTAAGTCATACCACATCGAAACCGCCAGCTACATGGGCCATGTGGTACATGGGCCATGAATGGGGCATCTTACCTGTGCTTTGCTGTAGTCATACTTGTCAGGATTGTCCGCCATGTATTTACGAAAGATGTTCCTTGTGTCCTTCTCAGGGGCCACCAGATATGGCGTCTGCCCTTTATTGTCTCTGATGGATGGAAATTATAAATCAGCGTTTTTTGTGAAGTCTCTTTTCAGATAAACCTTTTTCAGTTAACCTACGCGATTCTAGAAAATAATTACCATAAAATGGTAAATGTCAAATAAGATGATGATCTGGACCCGGGACCAAGACATGTTAATTGGACAATAGCTAACAACGACAGGCATAGGTTCATGTATAGGTGGTACCTGCATGCTGGGTCCGCCCCAGCGTCCATCAGAAGCTGCACCACAGCCTTCTGCCCGGCGGCGGAGGAGACGTGCAGCAGTGTGAAACCTGACGAGTCCAGCGGTTTGTTGATCAAAGCCAGAGCTGACGGAGGCTGCTGGAGCGAAGCACCGTCCCCAGGCTGCTCCGAGGTCCCTCTCTCCACCTCCGCCTGTCCGGGAAGCTGGAGGAGCCTGCGGAGTCCGTCGACGTCCCCGATCTTACAGGCGGTGAAGAGGCCGTCTCTCAGGCCGTACTCCCAGGACTCGTCCACGCTGTCTGGGGAGTCTGAGGACACCAGGCTCAGGTTAGTGCTTCCTCCTTGTGTGAACTTTGACTTCAAATATGCATTCGCTTTTCACTGCAAACCATCGCTGTTCAGGCTCCAGATGAGATTCCCTCACCTTTTCCATACACGGTTCAGTCTCCGCATTCATAATTACAAATTATTTTGAACCAAAGTGATGGGGACAGTGAAAATGGCAGGTTTAGCATGTTGTGCTATAAGTCTTACTACTGTACAAGGGAAATGAGGCAGGTTTAGCATGTTGTGCTATAAGTCTTACTACTGTACAAGGGAAATGAGGCAGGTTTAGCATGTTGTGCTATAAGTCTTACTACTGAACAAGGGAAATGAGGCAGGTTTAGCATGTTGTGCTATATGTCTTACTACTGTACAAGGGCTCATTTGGAGGAAAATGAGAATACATTTAAATACACCTTCCAGTTGTTTCTTTTTGCTCTTTGCTTTCCTCTTTGCTTTATTCTTCGTTGGCATTTCTTCTGAGGTGTTCTCAGGAGGTGCAGTCTGCAACACCTCCTCATCCTCTTCCTCCTCCTCTTCCTCCATCAGCTGTTCACCTGCTCCAGTTATGTTCAGTTCTGTGTCTTGATACAAACAATATGTGTCGTATAAATCATAACAATGTTTCGATCTATACCAATCTAATATTTGTCTTGAATAAAACAAGTGTTTCAAACACTAAATGAATTGGACTTACCTTCGTCGTCCATTTTGTTCGCTTCCTTCTTTTTCCTCCTCTTCTTCCTGTGTCTGGAGGGCTGGACTTCGTACTCTCGCAGATGGAGGGTTCCCAGCTCCATCTCCACCGTCTCCAGAATGGGCTCACCCAACTCTTCTTCATCATCATCTGAACTGTCAGGTTCTTCTTCTGTTGATGTTACAACAAAAAAATATAACAATCAAAAGCAACAAAGAAACAGCTTGTATCTTTGAACAGTCCATATGCTGTTTGAACTACAGCATATGGACCTTAATGCCTTTATTTAGCCTTTATATTATTGACAACCTTTTACCTTTGTCTTCACTGGAATTTGATTGGCCAGTTGATTTGGGGGTCTTTTTCCATTGTTTCTTTGAAGGACTGAAGATGAAGGAGAGGTCCGTCTCTTTCTCTGTGTAAGACATAACCCCAGAACATTTATAAAGCGACAGGATGCCAAGGAAAACATACGATTGTTATTGGTTTTTAAGTCAATACTGACTCTTACCAAAGGTCTGAACAGTGGAAAGTAGATGGTGAACTCTCTGCACCTCTCGGAAGGTGGCTCTCCGCGTGGCAAAAGGCAGGGTGCGAATCCTGAGATCCTTTTTGTCAAGTGGGGCGCCCCGTCCGCAGAAGATGGTCTTATTGTAGCTCGGGGCCCGGAGGAAAATGGCAGAGGCCTCCTTCAGAAGCTCAGCCCAACTCTCCAGAAGATCCTGGATGTCCTGCAGAAAACACAACAACTGCATTGTACCGAGGGAACTACAACACATGTTGTTTATGGATGTATTTCTATTCACCATTGAGTCACTCAGCAGACTCTTATTTGAGATGCATGTCATTCAGGTGCAGGGAGGGGTTAGGCTTCTAGCTCAAGGATGCCTACAGGTAGGTTGCGGAGTTGGGGTTCTAACCCCATACATTTCGAATGGGAGTCCAACACCCAAACTGCTAGACTATACTGCCCCATTGAAAGCTGCTGAAATGTAGAGGTGTTGGTCCAGGTATGTACAGGTGCTGGTCCAGGTATGTACAGGTGCTGGTCCAGGTATGTACAGGTGCTGGTCCAGGTATGTACAGGTGCTGGTCCAGGTATGTACAGGTGTTGGTCCAGGTATGTACAGGTGTTGGTCCAGGTATGTACAGGTGCTGGTCCAGGTATGTAGTACAGGTGTTCGTCCAGGGATGTACAGGTGTTGTTACATAACGAGGTATGTAGCGTTACTGGAGGTAAGCCTTACCTTGAGTAACGCTGCCTCGTTGTAGCGTCTCAACGCAGCACCGGCAGACTTTGGCGCGTTGCCGCGGCTCTGGGCATCCCGGAGCCCTTGAGCAGTGCCGCGTTTGGCTCGCACCGTGTATCTGTGGAACGTCTTGTGCTGAATGACTTCTTTTCTGGATGAATGCAAACACAAAGCTCCTTAGCACCATTTAGTCATTCAGCAGACACTTCTATCCACAGCAACATAGAGTGAATTCAGATTAAATGGCATTGAGAAGCAGGAAGGGGGTTATCTTGCTCAAAGGACTCCTACAGGTAGACTGCGGAGATTACGGAATCTAACCCAGTCAAGCAACTGCCCTCAAAATATCATTATATCTAAAGATAATTCGAAATAAATCTGTTACCGCTTTCCAGCATTTTCTTATTTCTCGACTCAGCTTTTCCCTTGGGTTCTATTTTGTTAGGTTTGAAGCACTTAAGATTGGAAATTGTTCAAAAGCTGACACCAACCCTCTGTAGACCGCCCCAGCGAAGTGACCTCCACCGGTCATAAGAATGACCCACACAGTCTGCTCCGTGATGGCCTTCAGGCAATCCACCAAGTCTACTTCGCCCTCGTCTGACTACAATTTGAAGAGGAAACTTCAAATTAGCGAACAAATATGGATCACATACGTTCTTAATGTACCATTGATCATTGTGTTGTGGCCCTCACCTTGCCCTTGAGGATGCAGCGGTGAACGACTAGATACTGCCCTTCCGGGTTCTGGAAGGCCACCTGGCTGGATTTACGGCTAGGGCCGGTTTGAGCCCACGACCCCTCATCATAATCAGCACCAGGGACGGCCACGCCCCTCCCTGGCCAGTCGCCGTCCGAGTCCTCATCCTCCGAGTCAGAATCGGAGCCGGAAATACTGGACATGTCGCCTGAGAAAGGACATGGGCTTATAAATCCAACATGTTTACGATCTATTCCAAACCGGCCCCTTTCAGCCTCATTAGTAAATATGGGGGATTGTCCCCTCACCAGCCCCCGTCTTTTTCTCAAACTCCTCCACAGTGACGGGCGCCAGTCCAGTCACCCTCTGCTTTAGGTTGAAGCGATGCCAGTCTAGCTTGTAGTGCTCCATCTACAGTACACGAACACTGCAATTGTTACTTTCTCAACTTCCATTAAAGAAACACATGCGCTGATTAGCACACACGTTAAGGGAGACACGGTCATGATAATGGGGACCTGTGTTCACCTGTTCCTCACGGTTGTTGAGTGGCAGGCGACAGGTTGTGCAGACCATCTTGTCTGGCCCATCACTCATGAGAGGGGTCTCTCGTTCCCCCTTCTCGGAGACCACTGCTGAGGAGGGCAATGCAGACGCCATTAGGTTCTGGTCATTCTTTTACTGCAGATTTGTATGGCGTCTCTCCTGCTGTAGGCCTACGCACCATTTGAAGTCGGCTCGACCGCAGCCGCCTGCTCCTGAAAGGTTCTCACTTCCCTGAGTCCATCCTCAGTTTTGTGTTGAAGACAGCCATCAAACAGGGAGAAGAACTGTTTGGAGGTGGCCATTGTCCTACCAATAATTAGTTTGCTAGCGACCGCCTAAGACACAAACACGGGATCTGAAAACTAAGGTTGTGAGATAAGTGTTATTAAACGTATTTTAGGTGGCACAATGACACGTGTTACAAATACTAGTCCAGTTAACGTATGATTACCAACGCGTGAAAGCACATAATCATGCTGCCATGTCGGCCATTTAGTCGTCAAACAGTTCATTGTGACTTACAGTATGGTAAAACTGTGTCCGTGGTAATAAACAACTATTACTTACCCTAGTAATTCAGCCAAGAAAGTTGCTTTGACATCAACACAGAACATGATTTCCGTTACTACGGAAGCCTAAGCTGGTTCAGTTTGGCGTTTCAAAAAACGCATCATGAATTATACAAAGAAGCCTTGTCACAATGATGATAATAAAAAATATTTATTAGTGTTAATAATATGATAAATATAATTTTAAATAATGTTAAAATCTTAGGCTGGTCACTTGCGCGCCCGATTTTTTCGCTTTGGTTTGGTGGTTGGTGCTTTAAGTAAAGTTGTAGCTGAAAGGAAAAATAAACGGTGCATATTACTGTTCATCAATAATATCAATTAGGGCTTACTAGACCGCAGTAATAATCTGATGCACTGATTCCTACCGGCAAAGGAACGAGAGCGTATATCTTCTAATGACTGCTTCACCTCCAATATCTGAGAACGAAGGCTTTCTGCTTTCTCTGTGGCACAATCTTCCATGTCTTGTAAATAGTTTGACGGGTCGATTGTCCGGCCTTTACTACCCTTTCTAAATACAAACAAGTTTGTTAATAAAACAAATAGATCATTAAACCTTCATCTTGACTCTCTTAACAACATCTTACCCGTCGGTTGCATTGGGGCCATTCAAGATTTCTGCAACATGACTTTTTCGTTGCACCAACTTGCCAAACTCGAGGAGCACATCCCCGACTGACCCCCATTCCACCACCAGCGCCACCCGTCGCTCCATCTCCTGAGTACTACGGTGGCAAAAGTAGAAAGTTGGGAACCAAAACGATGAATTAACAAAAGGATTAATTGAAAAAGCAAAACAAACAAATGACGGAGGGTTTGCTTAACCATTCCATGGTGGCTTCCTCAACACGAATCCTCTCCAATTTGATAGCATAGAGTTGGCGAGATTTCTCCGCAATCGTATGCTCCGATTGTTTGATTTGTTCCTGCAAATAGGCCAATTATTGTTCCACATTTAACCATGCACAAATGTAACGTATATCACGGTTGGTTGCATTATGTTACCTCAAACATGCCTTTGTATAGGGGGCCCGGGGGATTTTTTGTCAAAAAAATCCCGTCAGCGCTGCTGCGTGTTCGCACGGGGTCTGCTTGCGCCTTAAAATGACATTAAACACGCGACCAAACAAAAAAAATAGTTTTATATATATATATATACAAAACGTGTCTTTTCTTTAAGAAAAACCACTTATTCTGAATAATACAGAGCCCGGATAGCTCAGTCGGTAGAGCATCAGACTTTTAATCTGAGGGTCCAGGGTTCAAGTCCCTGTTCGGGCGTACAATTTTTATCCTGGTATAAATGTTCTACTATATCATTTCCTTCTATACCAATTTAATAAATTACCTCCTGTACCAGTTCCTACGATACCAGTTTAATAAATGACCTGCTCTACCACTTCATACTATACCAGTTTTCCCCAACTGACCTTACGTTGAGACTTACAAAAGCATACAATTGAGCACATAGGCAATAGCATAAGTACTGCCAGAATGAAAATAATACCCACAACAATACACGTCTTGAATCATTCTATGCTCATAAACACTCAAACATTATTTTTACAGCTGGTCGCTGAACAGGAACTGTTATTACAGACAGTGAGACATCCCATTATCCGCCTGTTGCTGTTGTTGTTTGTGAAAGAACGTAACTAATAAGGGGATTAAAGTCCCCCCATAAGCAAATCAGAGAAACGCTGTCATTTCACAAAGGTAATCATAGGTATTTTCACAACCTGGAACGCTGTGGAACGCATATAAAGCTAAGCGTTGGTGGCAGGTAATGGTAGCACTGTGCCCTCCTGACTCACAGCGATGGCTCACATTATCCAGTTGTACATGGTGGTTTCCCTGCTACTGCCGGCTACACAAACTCAGGTAAATATGCCTTGGGACTGGGGACCACCGTTTCAATGCATTCAGTAGCATTATGACAAGCTTTTCTTGTATTTGTCTTTTCTGTAGTATTTTATGTACAACCCAAAATGGACCCCGAGAGGTTTCACAGGTACGTTGATGCTTCATTGCTGTCATAGTGTCATTTCAATTCTGATTCTACACCATGGACTCTTAACGGCGTTGAGAAAGTGTCACGCCTCATATTTACTGACTTCAAGTCTCGTTCCCCAGACGATAGGACGGTGCAAAGCGACGTGGCCCCGATGGACGAGATCATTAAAGCGAACGAGTTTCAAGGCGAGTGGTGATTGGACTGATAATGTGTGTTTAAAACTCCTCTCTTATTCTCCTATTTAACATCCTAGGGTATCTTCCACTCTCTCTCCAGCCTCCCGCCTCATCGACAGCAGCACCAGCCTCCGTGAGGGGGACATCGCCGTCTCCACCGGCCGGAGGTCCAAGACGTGCTTCGCAAAAAGCTGCCAGTGGGCCAAGTCTGTGGATGGACATGTGTACATCGCGTACCGCCTCGCACCACAGTACAGTGAGTTCAACGCTTCAACTGTGTGTGTGTGTGTGTGGCTCTTCTCTTTCAAATGCAATGAGGCTTCTTACAGCCTAACCCACTTTTGACATTCAAAGACCCACTTTTGGGATTGTGATGCTGAACTATGCGTTGTTATTTGAAGTCAGTGTGCTCAAAACATGTGTGTGTGTGTGTGTGTGTGTCGTGTGTGTGTGTGTGTGTGTGTGTGTGTGTGTGTGTTTCTGTGTGTGTGTGTGTGTGTGTGTGTGTGTGTCTGAGCAGCTGAAGCAGAGACAAAGGTGATCAAGAAAGGGATGGAGAACATAGAGAAGGGCACCTGCGTGCGTTTCGTTCCACGGACGCACCAGAGAGACTACCTGGACATACAGTCCAAATCAGGGTAAGAGTCATCAAACGCTCATGCATAATAATAATCATCTTTTCAGAAACTAGTCAACACTGGCCCAAATGAAACGCTGTTGCAAACGAATACAAGCACGACATCACACAATTGTCCTAAATTAGATAAAATACACAAATTAAAAATTGTATATATATTT
>OMKX01065722.1:0-11418 GCA_900302425.1 Brosme brosme
CTCAAGCTCAGTGCTGACAAGACCGTATCAACAATGTTCCATCTCTACAATAAAGAAGCGTCCCGCGAAATGAACATCATGGTTGACAACACCCGGCTACAGTACCAGCCCTTCCCCACATACCTTGGCGTGAAACTTGACAGAACACTGTCATTCAGACAACACCTGGAAACGGCCAAGGCAAAGACAACCTCCCGTGCCGCGCTGATACGGCGTCTAGCCGGCACCACATGGGGTGCCTCCACACAGACGCTGCGCATCTCCACCGAGGCCCTGGTGTTCTCAAGCGCAGAATACTGTGCCCCGGTCTGGTGCCGTAGCCCCCACGTCCACAAACTGGACACTGCCCTTAACACCGCCCTACGGACTGTCTCCGGATGCCTACGAGCCACTCCAACCAACCATCTGCCCGTCCTCGGAGGAATCGCCCCTGCAGAAGTCAGGCGAGAAGGAGCCATGCTGGCTCTTGCCCGAAAGGCACAGGCGAGTGAATCCCACCTCCTCCACAAAACCACCACCGAGACACCACAGCGAATGCGCCTCAGGTCCCGGCGCCCCTTTGCCATACACGCCCAAGAACTGCTCCAGAAAATACCAGCCGACACCTGCAAGGCTGCCTGGGTCAAGGCGACATGGAAGGAGCAGTGGAGGTCAGCAGAACCA
Source organism: Brosme brosme (assembly GCA_900302425.1). Classification (NCBI taxonomy): domain Eukaryota; kingdom Metazoa; phylum Chordata; class Actinopteri; order Gadiformes; family Lotidae; genus Brosme; species Brosme brosme. Next base: position 664 of record OMKX01065722.1, read on the forward strand.
TCTCAGCTACACCATTACGTCAAAGATCCCACAGACGTTTCTGGCCAGCACCTACCCCGAAAGCAGTGGACAACCCTCAACCGCCTGAGGACAGGTGTGGGACGCTTCGGGGCAGCAATGCTGAAGTGGGGCCTCACAGACAGTGCCCAATGCGAGTGTGGAGACCCAAAACAAACTGTGGAACACATCCTAACCAGCTGCCCCAAACACCGGCCCCCAAACGGCAAGCGTGGTCTAATTGACCTTGATCACAGGACGCTAGACTGGCTCGCCTCAACAGAACTGAAGGTCTAAGGACATACGACAGAAGAAGAAGCCAATAGGGGAAACCACTTGGCCAGTTTCAGTTTCACAAACTAGTATTGTAATATCTGTTTCGCCATCCTGTCTGTAGACACGTTTTGAAATAGAACTGGAATTGACTCCTGATAGCCCTGCTGGCTGAACAGCACAAAGAGCAATACAATTACAAAATGTTTTATTATCTGGAAATTATCAGTACCAAATGTGTTATCTTTACCATTTCCAAGAATCGTTATGAACATGCCCTAACAGTTCTGGACATAATGCAGTACAAGAAAACAACCCATTCACATCGTTGAGATAAGTTTAGTGTTGTTCCGTTGATGATGAGGTTGTTCAGTTGATCGGAGGATTTTGTGAGAAATTAACAGCTGATGCAAAATTAAGTCCAATTAGATCTTATTGGTTGATTTGATTGTGTTTGGAGATTTACGATGGCTGGCAAATATCCTGCTGAAACACAACAGATCAAAACAGGAAAACCTTTGTACAATATTAATAATAACTCATATTAATCCTAGTTAAACACACTTATGCATACTGTGTGATGACCTTGCTCTGGATTGTTGTGCAGGGGATTGTGGAGGCGTGTCTCAGGTGTGGCAGCAGGAGCTGCAACACACCTGATCTCCATTCCAATCAGGCTCCTCCACACTTATTTAAGATGGCTGCTAGGCAATCTCACTCTCTCTCTGATCCTATCCAGACAGCAGGGGTTTTGACTTCCTCAGATGGGTCTGACACACTACATCACATTACTCACACACACCCATACACGGCAGACACTACTGATACTAAAACTGATGTACATTAGTTATCTTTATCACTCTGTAGAGGTTATCGGTTCTCAAATAAATATATTTGAGTGAAACTTTCTGTGTGGTCTCCCTTTTTTGTCATGAATTAAAAGCTAGTTCATGACAACTGTTATTGTGATATTGTGTTATTTCTGCATACACAAAAACATTTTCTGCTGACAAACTGGTTTGCTGCACGCATTGGTCTGAGAAAGCCATTGTGAGGAGATTCCTCGAGCACCACTCCTATACCCTTCACTCCCAGTGAACAGTCACTATCTCTCCAGCTGGTTTGGGAGATGAAAACATTATGTCAGTGTAAGGGAGGTTGAGGATGCTTTCCAGAGCAATTTTGTTTCTTGGAATATGATGAGGATACACCATTTGAGTGTTTCTGGTTCATGCTTTCATGCTCTGAGCATGACATGTTAATTTCATGCACAAACGCCTCGGAAATGAACAAACGATACAAATTGTGACAGGGCTTGATTAATTCCTTGATATAATATTGTTTTCTATATTTAACGGGGATGTGACATAGACCTACCCTTATCATGTCATGACAATGTGTGTACATTTGCACACACGACCACAATCGGTAGAAAACAGAGTGCCCCACCAACAGAGTGTTCTCACACTGAGTTAAGCCATGTGGCTGCTTATCGACTTCATAGTCATTGGGACAGTTTCCTGTCGGTTTCCTGTTTAAAAATAGTGGGTGCTTGTGTGAATGTGTTTTTTAGATGTCGTAGATATTGTGTAATATCCAACAAGCTCTATGGCAGACAAATAAGAAAATGTATGTTTCATTTCTAACCATGCCAACAGGAACACATCAAATGAGCTGTGTTGATGTATATGTTGATCATGCAACATATTAGGAGATGCACCATTTGAACAGTCGTTGTCATAAATACGGTCTAGTGTCTACCCTTCATTCCGACGGACCAAATTTATGAACACGTAGAAACTTATTTTAGGGAACATGTGCGCCCTCTAGTGGTATTTCTTTGAAATCACACCAAATGTTTTATTTTGCAATGTAAATTCAACCGTACTTTCAGAGGCGGAGTTTTATTGTTGATTTGTAATTAAATCGTAATCAACACGGTGTAAACTGTACACCGTATTAATAGAATTGATCTATTCAGGGTATGTTAGTGTTATTATGTTATTTACACAACGCGATTTGTCCCTCCTTGGCCCCTCACGGCCCCCGTACTGCAACTCAGCTCTGATACACAGCAACATGGACCGCGAGTCTCCCCGTAGATCTGTAAACGACTGCTGTTAAACATGGAAACGGGAAGAGGAACAGATTAGTCTTATGCATGGCATGAAATGGGAATTTAGATCAAGACGCTGTATGTTAAAAAACGATTAGAAACCACCTGAAGGGCGCTGGGGTTACTAAAGATAAGTAAATGGGTAATGGACGTTTATGACTTCCATTCTGCGAGTGATGAAGACGACTCTGATGTGGAAACCGCATCAGCAGACACACACACCAACGAAGATGCTTCACGTTTTATGAATGAACAGTGTTTGGACGCCTCCACACCAGTAAGTAATGCATTTGGATGGGCTGCATTTATAAATCGCTTATCTAACCAGTGGCCACTCAAAGCGCTTTACAAGTATTGCCTAACATTCACCCATTCATACACATATGCACACACCGACGACGGTGTAAACCATGCAAGGTGACAGCCAGCTCGTCGGGAGAAGTTAGGGTGAGGTGTCTTGCTCAGGGACACCTCGACACTCAGCTAGGAGGAGCCGGGGACCGAACTAGTTGACTTGTAACCTTCCGGTTACAAGTCAACCCGCTCTACCTCCTGAGCCACTGCATTGGACGCAGACAGCGTCAGGGCTGAAGTAAACAAATCTGACAACCCCAGATAAGTGGCTGATGGACAATATGATGTAGTGGTGGCGGTGCAGGGGAGTCAACTCACCCCCCGTGTGTGGAGGGCTTGTACGCCGTGACGTCACATGGCAATGACCGCCGCCATGGTGGGAGCATGGGGATGTTAGTTATCATGTTATTACTGAGGGTTATTATGGATGTTAGTTATCATGTTATTACTGAGGGTTATTGTTGCCATTGTTTAGTAACTCATTGGGATGTTAGTTATTATGTTATTACTGAGGGTTATTGGGGATGTTAGTTATGTTATTACTGAGGGTTATTGTTGCCATTGTTTAGTAACTCATGGGGAAATGATTTGTTATTATGGGACAAGACATTGTTGAAACTACCACTGGGTTTTCCATGCAAGACGTAGCTTAACAAGGTTTTCATAAGCCTAGGTAACGTGTATTTACAATGATTAAGGTTTTTTATATGAAAGTTACTACAACTCTCTTGAGAAACTTCATCTCAATATGACTGAGTATCCACAACAATACATGCATGCATTCGGGTGTACAAGCCCTAAAGAACAAACACTCTCCATGCTGGATATCAATGATTAACTTAACTGGAGCTGGCCAAGCTGATAAGCATCTGGACTACATGTTTCCCGAGCTCATGACATTATGACCGTTTAAAAGTGTGTTTGAACACCTGCAACCCACTAAACCTCCCAGTCGCTTACTGGTCTTGTGTGTCACATGACTCATGTTTTGGTTGTGGAACGTGGCTCAACACACTAGTCGAGAAAGAATTAAAGCTCCGCATTTGAAAACCATCTGTTCCATAGGCAAATCCACTTGGCCAGATTGAATCTATGGTAAATAAATATAGTTGTTACAGATGAGCGCAAATACATTGTAGCCATTGTGTTTGTTGCCATATTTGTTGTTATTCTCAGCAATGCGACATGTAAATCATTCATTTGAATTTGGCTAGACGGTTGAAGCAGTGGGCTTTGACTGGGGAGGCCCATCCCCTTTCTCTCTCTCCTTTGATTTGGTGGATCGGGTTACATTAACTGCCAAATACTGTTTTGTCATCTCTCACGGTAATCTCTTGTATCATTTGTAGCTCCAGATCAGCCTATCGGAACCCCGATGGTCTTCTCACTGGATGAGGAGGTTCACAAGACGCAGTACTCGTCAAAGACGAGCAGTCTTGGAAAATGGCAGCGGCAACACTCAGACAGACCACGCAACCCAAACAATCCCACCACATGGGAGTGACGGGGAGCCCGGCACGGTTAAACCAAAGCCCCCAGTCCCTTCAACTGAAGATTCAATACACCCGTCCGTGTGCGCCACGGAAATAGATAAGATCCATCTTGCAGCCGAAATGCCAAACCCGCAACGGAACAGTCTTTTTGCAAATAACCTGCAATTGAAAGAGTTGGTTCAAAAATATTTATTCAAAATCGAAACTGATCACGAACAAGGAGGAAACATACAGTCGACCCCAGAAGATAGACTCATCTATACTCCTGAAAAGAGCCCCTGTGGCTCAGCTGCAGGTGATGTGGTTGAAGTGCCCCACAGTGCACAGGAGGACCGACTGGGCAGCTGCAGTCAAATCCAGGAGACCCCGTCATCAGTCACGTTTCCACTTTCAACACAAGAGGGAGCATGTGGCTGCCACGATGGTTTGGCACCCATCACTGTCGATACTGCACATGTGGAGAGTACAGTATTACAAAATCCAAAGTCCATAACAACTTCAGAATCCTTTCATGGCAATAAAAGCAAAGTTAACGAGGCACCCATCACTGACGAGACGGCACATGCGGAGAGTACAGTATTACAATATCCTGAGTCCATAACAACTTCAGAATCCTTTCATTGCATTAAAAGCAAAGTTAACGAGGCACCCATCACTGACGAGACGGCACATGGGGAGAATACATTGAGAGAAACGTGCAAGGTGGAACAAGACGTGGGCCTGAGTGGCTCTGCCCACAACCTGTGTGACAGCATTCCTGGTGACGCTGTGAGGTTGGCCGACAACAAGGGCTGGTACCTTCCCGAAGCCAGGACCGAGTCATACTGCATCGAGCAAGACATTGCCTTCCTCGATGCCAATGCAGTGCTGGTGAACTGGAACCACGGCAGCGACGTGGAGGAGATGTATGAAGAGAGGTCCTTCAGGAGTGCCGCTCAGGAGGACAGACGCTACGTGTGTCCGGTCAGCCTTCAGAAGCTCATGGCTCAACCAGCCCCTGACCAGGTTTGACACGCTCTGTCCTAGTCAGTGCTGTGATGTAGCACCGCCACTTTTAGTTTTGTTTATTTGAATATTCTATGCCCATGCATAGCACATATTGTGTACTATTAATACAATAAAAAGGAATCTTATTTGGTTGTTTGATCTTGTTGCGTAGTAATATAGTAAGTAATATAAGCCTACATTTTATTGTTTGGATTATTAGATTAACAGATTATTCAACAATAAAAATGTATGCTAGGGATGAAGCCCTGCTATAATGTCACTAACAACGTCAATGTATACTCTCGTTTTTTATCCACGCTCTTTTATACACACTCCCCCTCCCAGTACATGGATGAAGAGGAGGATGGGGGCTTTGCTGCGGCTCAGATGTTACATAGGCAGAGCCTGAGGTTGGTTTACTGCACCATCGAGGAGAGCCTGCCGGAGGGTACCGTCCAACTGCTGTCGGACCTGCTGCAGCCCGGGTTCTACCCCCCCAAGGACATCACCGCCCACCTGCTGAGAGGCATCCTGCTGGGAGCCCGGTGCCAAATGCACCTCCGGGTGCAGGCCTTCGATCTGCTGATGAACACGCAGAGGTGAGGAAGATGAATCAATGGGCCTTATTCACCAAGAGGCTATCTCGGTTCCTTCTGGTTTCTTCACTAGCTAACTGAATGTGGAATTCCGGATTCAAGATGGTCGCTAGGTGAATATAAGGGCCGTTCTCCAAATACACACGAGAGGCCAGAAGGATTACGTCGTTATTTGATTATAACTGACTGAATAATTGCTATTATTTCCTTGTTCCTTTATGCCGACCACTTGAGACCTTTTTAAGAGTTTATTGAGAAGTACATCATTGTTCTTTTATATAGTGTAAGAAGTTAGTAGTGGGATAAGAGAGTTCAGAGATACAGTGCTAAACTACCAAGTGGGCTCCAGCTTTCTATAGTTATTCCTAACCAAATAAAGGTTTGCATTATGCATCTTTTGCTACATTAGCTGCTACCAATAGTTGATCGATTTTGTCTGCCATAAAGATGAGCCATGAATCAGAAGAACTTTCGTTTTTTGTTGATGTTTTGCATTGGAATTTCCCTGCTCCCTTTTCTTTTGTTTCCATCTTCGAATTGCATTTGTACTTCCTGTTTACAGACACCACAGGACGGACAAAACCACCATTCCATGGGACTGGGAGCTGTTGACCTCGACCATGGACAACCAGGTTGGATGACTTGTTGCACATCTACACATGCGACTCATTGAGTGATCCATGTCTTTACATAACATTATATTCTGTGTGTCTGTCAGGAGGACCCCGCCAAAAGACACCGCTGTGAGGTGGTTCGGATGCTGCTGGAGTACGTGGTGCAGACGATGGAGGACGACTTCAGAGCCAAACTCTCCTCCACTGCCCTCAAACAGTCGATAGCCAGGGCGTTTTTGTCATGCAATTCGCAGATCACAAAAGTCAGGTATGTTGGAAATGTTGGAAGAACTTCTTGAGGAAAGTGGTGAACAATGAAGTTGAAATGAATTGACTGTGGAAACAAATGGATGCAATGTAGTTCAGTAGGATTAAAGACAACTTGAAATGGTTCCAATCAGTGACGGACTAGAAAAGTAATTCGCCCCTGGAATTTACCAACTTGACTTTCATCAGACCACTATGCTGAAAGCCTTTCCAGTACTTCACACTGTGGTCTGAACAGTCTAAACTCTGTTCAGACCACAGCAGCCTCACAGCCTAGTTTGCCACACACCACCTTTCCTGCCACACACCACCAACACTTAAACGTTTCTACTTCATGGTATTAGGTTTAAAAGATGTGTGTTACACTACCAAATGTTAACCTCTGTGTTTGTTTACCTTGTCTAGAGAGGTCATACGGTGGCTGTGCTCTGCCATCATGAAATCTACAGCCGAAGGGGGCGGTGAGGACGCGTCCAGAGAAGTGGATGATCACATCAGGTGAGCTTCAGACACGTCTCTGTCCAACTCCCTGATATCGGACTCATTCCTTTTCTGTGTGGCCGCTACGAGGGTCTTGGCTCACTGTCTGGTCTCTGGTCCAGGATGGTGTCGGTCTTCCAGAAGATGCTCCACATGGCGCTAGAGGTGGACTGCTCTCCAGTGCTCAGTGCAAGGAGGCTGTCCCAGGAGCTCTTCCACATGCTCCTCGTCGTGGTGCCACTCAGATCCCCCAGGTGAGCGGGGGGGTCGATTACTATTCGGTTTAATTTTCTATGGGTTTTGATCCCTTGCTTCACCATACCATGACGCAATCCTTCTATGGCTTTATCTACTCAGCAATAAATCACGTTCTGATTCTGTGGATAGAGCGGCCGGGAAAGATTTAGATCGGTGTGATTGCGGTCGTAAATAAAAGGTGTCTGTATGCAGAAAAAAGGCTGTTATGTCATCGATTGTACTATTGGATTGAGCGCCGCCTTTCGAAGCGGGTTTCTCCTCTCAAACTATTTTTGGATGCCTTTTGTCTCTGCCGTCAATTTAGGAAGCTGTTACTTGATAGCTTGCAGAGCGAGCTTCTGAAATGCAAGTTGCTGCAGCACCTGCTGGAGCACAGCTGCACAGAGAAGACAACCCTGCCCATGTCACTCAGCCTCCTACTCCACTTTCTGAGGCACAGCACCCCGAGTCAGGAGCCCATGGTGACTATAAAGACAGCTTCTATGTGTAGTGTAACTCATCAGTAATTGCTTGATCGTCTTTTGTCAATTGTTGACCATGCAAGGCTAAGTGTCATCTTCAATAATAATACATCTATGGTTCAAACAGCTGGCAATGTGGTGAGGAATATCTCTACAGCACATATTATACATTAAGGCAGCCAAAACGACTTTACATAACACAATAAAAAGAAGAAAAAACACGTATGCTTAAGATAACAAGGTAAGATAGAGATAACAGATAACATATGCTTTATATATTCAAAGCGTAGAATATAAACCAAAAGGAAAACCGGCTATCCTGATGAAGTTAACATATATGCATATAAAATACAAGATGTTGGTGGACAAGGCAAGGGAGAGAAACTGGAAAGAAACTGATCCATAAGCACCTCCTCCTATAGGACGGTGATCAGAGATGGCCAAAATGGGAGGAGTTGGTCGAGCTCCTATGGATGCTGCTGCTCAGTTACAACAAGGTGAACAAAGGTGAGCCCTCCAAAAGTGCCTCCAAGAAACATCAAGTCTGCATTGTTGTTCTCCCTCGAGAGCCCTAATTGACGGTCCACTGGCCACTTCCAGGTGACCTGCGACGCCCGATCACAGAGACATGCGAGCGCAACGCCATCGCCACGCCAAACGACGTGGTGACCAGGCTAGCCGTTTGTGAAGCGGTGGAGTCCTTGCTGTCCAGATCCAGGGCAGACCTGGGCCAAGACTTGCCGGATCACATCGAAGAATCCCTCAGTTACCTTCAGGATCACCTGCTAGACGTCTGTCAGCCTTAGGGTCGCCAAACCAGTATCACAGATAGGGGCCAGGTAACGTCTCTCTCTGATTGGCACAATTCCAGCCAATAAGAAAGAGGAATTTCAATTACCACCCACCAGAGATGGTGCTGTAGTTATTGTTTAAGTTAAGATAAGTTAAACAAGTTTATCATTTGTTGGTATACGTGCATGTTGCACTTACTTCTTTATAAAATGTATATTTTTTTGCTCTACGGAAAAATGTCTACAGTACTACATCGCGGAATGTCGTTTTTTTTGTAGTTTTTAGTACCACTAATTGATTAGGTCATTTATTTATATAAAGCAGTATCTGATGAAATCTCAATTGCTCAAGTAAAAGGTGCAATAAACACTGTAGTTACACAACTGTTTACTCATGGCATGGATGGTCTTATTGGTCATGTGACAGGTAAGAAAACAAATGGTATGTTCAGGTTTGAACTACTCGCATGCATATTATTTCAAGGTCATTTAAACACAGAAGGGCATAATAACATTAAATAATCGTACACAGTTACATCCATTTCTAAAAGTTATCCATATTTCGAGGACAACTAACATTAGAAATGAAAATCCATCTGAGCAAACTCGTTTTCAATGTAGATGTGCTGGGTCTCTGCAAACGTAGGTCCTGCTTCACAAATAAGAACAGGATGTGGCTGCTTTCTGTGCACCTGTGCGGGGGTCCCCCGTCCACCAGTCCAGAGTAGGGTCTGACTGCAGCCTGTAGGACATGGACAGAGTAGGGTCTGGCTGCAGCCTGTAGGACATGGACAGAGTAGGGTCTGACTGCAGCCTGTAGGACATGGACAGAGTAGGGTCTGTCTGCAGCCTGTAGGACATGGACAGAGTAGGGTCTGTCTGCAGGGTCTGGTTTAGTAACCAGACCCTGTACGCCGCACAATCTTCTGTTATTACTGTAAAGAAACACCGGTTTATGTTTGTAATGTTTAGTTTTTATGCTTTCATGCTTAAATGAATATGAAAAAAGATATAGTATTACACATCATATAATAATATATAGCGTCACGTGATAGCAGTTGGATGTGGATGTCCACGTCCTACAGGCTGCAGACAGACATGATTGGGCGCCGGGCGGTGTGTGTGTGGATGGTGAAGCTCCGTCTGAGCAGCGATTTATTTGAAACCCGCGTCCGAGGATGGGTTAGGCTTCCCGGACACCTATAGTATAACGCTATGGTGGGTGGCGCATTTCATATACAACATCGCTCATTATAACGCTCTTAACAGTTACACAACGACGGTACTGAAAAAGTATCAAGTATCCTAAAACTCAACTGAAACGCGTTTTTAAATCAGTTTGAACCTAAACTTCGGGCTCACTGGCTCTTAATGTTTTAAAATAAAAGACGTCAAGTTACATTTATGTATGTTTAGGAAGTAGTTAAAATAATGACACTTGTTTGTGTCTTTGCTCCTTCATGACTCTTTAAGTCACAACTGGACCATTAAAATGTCTTCTTTTTGCCACTCCTACATCTTATAGATGCAGTCGAGTTTCAGTCAACCTTAAATTGTTCAAAACGAGTCCAAAACAACAACAATCCTCTGAAACGAAGCTCTTCTGTTGTCCGCCACATCCAGATGTTTGGAGGCATTTGGAAACGACTTTGCATAACCACTGTAATATCTCATCATAAATACATCATGTGGTGTCCAGCTTCTTTAGGGCCACACGTTATATTACATGTTATGTTATATTACATGTTATATTATATTACATGTTATATTATATTACACGACAAGGGGTTTCATCAGAACACCGTCCATAAAACAACGTCTCCAAGACGCAGGCGCCCCACGGCGTTTGAACAACGTTCAAACATCTCCAGCTCTGTATCTCAGTCTGGACCACCACTCCATGAAGACCCCTGAACATGAAGACCCCTGAACATGAAGACCCCTGAACATGAAGACCCCTGAACATGAAGACCCCTGAACATGAAGACCCCTGAACATGAAGACCCCTGAACATGAAGACCCCTGAACGTGATAGGACCTGAGTCGGCTGTGCGTCCTGATCTGCGGT
>OMKX01065725.1:0-16379 GCA_900302425.1 Brosme brosme
AGGTCTTCATGCTAAAAAAGATAAGGCTGAAAAATCTGGGGGGTATTTTTATACTTGTGACGTCCGACCATGTCATCCCTCTCAGGGGTCCAAGCGCCACCTCGTACCGCCAGAGGTGTGTTGCTGGAGAGAGAGCGAGAGAGAGAGAGCGAGAGGGAGGAAGAGGGGGGGATGTGTGGCTCTGCCTAAGCGAACACCACACACTCGCCAACCACTTAGCACCTGGTTTCAACCCCACGACTCCACCCTCTACCTCCCTCACAAGCATGTCTCTTTTTCTTTTACCGTTACTGCCCCCTTGTCTGAATCCCCTGCACTGCACCACCCCACCGCCAACAGCAACAACAACCATTCTGGCGTATAGGTCACTACCATACTGTGCCTCTCAAACTGACTCCAGAAAAAGGGGCATTGGAAGGATGGTGGGGGGGATTAAAGAAAAAAAGTTATCTTGGTGTGCGTTTCCTGATATGGTCTCCCATCCCCCTCCTCCCTCCTATGTTACCATGCCAACCCCCGTTTCCCTCCCTTGTGAATGACATAACACATTTGTGACATAAACACTGCACTGGAAATAAAATATGTAAAGTTTTAAGTAAAATACATTATCATTATGTTATTATTGATATTATAACTGATTAATATTATTATTATCATCACACAATTGCAATTGTATATGTAATTTGTATAATTCAGATTTCCTGATGCCAGTGGTTTCTAGATTCGAATAATATCTTCGTTTTTTTTTTCCTCTATCTTTATAAGAAAGCATGATTTTCTCTCTCAATATTCATAGTGGCTGTTTTATATTGTGGCTATTAAGTGGACAATTGATATAGCAGTTTTTTTGTAAATTGCTTCTTGTACGTATCCTATATTATCGTGCTCATGTTCAATGAAACTTTTTTGTTTTTGGAAGGGGTGCGTGATGGGGTGTCCAGTGTGTATGCAGGAGAGAGTGGACAGCTTGCGTCTCTGGTTTCCGTATTATAGTTATTGTACTTTTAATAGTAGAGCAGTTTAAGGATCTTATGTCTTCGTTGCAATGTAAGTTGCTAAAGATGGGTCTAGCGAAGTCTGGCGTCTTCCCGATTGAATTGTGAACATTTTATACATAGAACATGAGGGGTGATGATGAGTTAGGCCTTCAATATTTAAGTTTTAACAACATTGTTGTTTTGTGTGCGGAATAGCATCTCAAGAGAAGCCCAGTGATAAGAAAATGCCCATTAGCGCTGCAGTGGTAGCATCAGAAAGTTGAATATATTTAAAACCTATTCGGCTGCAAGTACGTAGCCTCGCCTTAACATCCCCACTTATGCTCTCTGATAGCATTCTACAGTGATCGCTTTTTCCGACCTAAATAGAGCATTTAAATAGCTTTAGCACATTATTTGTGTCACTTGGAAGCGCTCTGCCAGCTGGCTATCCCAGCGAGGATCAGAAAATATCCAAGCACATACGAACCCAGTTCACAGGCGAACGGTGCAATAACTGGTGCTGTGAGAGCGTTCTAGATTATGGACGTGACCGAGCGGGACGTTGGTGCACCTATCTTGAAAAGTTGGTGATGACAGTTTTTCGTTTTCCTCCAAGAACACGACGGGAACTGTATGAGTGGAAAGGTTTTGCTACCGCTGCCATGACATAGTGCAGAAGAGGGTGCGTGTCTGTCTCAGTGTGTGCATCCTTTACAGCAGGTAGACTGTGTGTGTGTGTGTGTGTGCATGTGTTTTGCGAGAATAGAAGTTAGAAGTGGAAGGCTTTATTTCCGAGGACACAACAGGCCTCTGCCTTCAGCCCCTTGACTTACTTTCCTAATGATTTAAATGTTTTTCATACATTTTTTTCCGTCATATATTTTTACTGAAATGCTCTTTGAGCCGTGTTACAGTTAAGTGTTTTCAGCTTTTTTAGCTTTTTTTATGTTCTCATTTTTGTGGCAAGGGTGCTATGTAGAGATTGACAGACCTGCAAGCCAATCAGAGGGCTTGGTGGATTGACCGTGTGCTACTGGCAGTGTGCTGTGTCTTGGTGGGAATGATGGTGGGAGGGACTTAAAGAAAGCACGTGTAGGGCAGTCCACGAGGCAGCGCAGGCGGTTTCTTTTGGCGGTAAGACCTCAGGTTTGTATTTATTGTTGTTTATTTATTTATTTATTCAAACAAATACTTTTTTTAATTTCTTTTTTTGGTTTAGTTTTACTTCTGATCGTGCAATTACTGTTTGAAATTTAACAAAAAGGGACTTAGCTCCGTGTATAAACAGTCAAAGTTTTGAGTTGACTTGACCTTTACCGTAATGGTCGAGCCGACCAACACGGGCACTTTTTTCTTTTTTTCTTCTGTCGTTGCTTTCTAATTACTTGTTTCACAATCTTAACATAATACACGTTTTGCAAGCCACAGTGACGTTTTACATGTTGTGGATGCTGGGTAACAATCTATTGTGCTGTGCAAATAGTTGTGTGACGTCACGTGTCCACTGATGGTGGTTCATTTTGGGTGGCGCCTGTTTCCTGATTCCACGGTCAATGGTTGTGTGTTTGAAAGGCGTTCTTGTGTTCATGTTAGCGTGTGAACAGGCTCAGACTCCTAACCAACCCCCTCCAAAAATGTAGAAGAAGCAGCATGTACATTATAAAGGTGTTCTTCTTTTTTTTTCTTAGTGTGATAACAAGCCTTGGTAATCAGTATAATAGGATATCAATGTTTAAAACGAGGCAGTACACAGTATAACACAACTGCACACTGAAAATAACAGCACTGTAGCTGGCATTTTGTTGACATGGCATGACGGTCAATGGAACACATGTTTTTTGGCTTTTTCATTTGGTCTATTTTCTACTGAATGCTGTTATACTTAACCTTTCTCTATCTATTTTCTGAGCTTTTTAAGTGCATATAGCTATTTTTGTCTCAAGATGATATAATGAAGATGATATTGATGTTATGGAGAATTATATTAATGACTTAGGCACTAAGGATGACTTTGAGGATGACTGTGATGTAACTGATGATAATTTAGCATGCTTTTCTATTAGGGCCCTGTGTTGTCGGTGCAAACTGTCTGTCCTTTTTTAAAAGGACCTGAGGGTCACTTTTAACTATCCCTGATTCATGGCACTTACATTTAATCCACTGCTTACAATGTGTCCAGAAAGGAAGACACTATTCATATGTAAAATTACCAAGGATAAGATACATCAAAAGCAGAGGGATTAATAAATAAACCACCTTATTATGTTGATTTTAAAAGTGTAGCTTTGGACAGAATTAAAAAATCTATGTGTACTTCCATTGAGCATCCCTTTAGTTATATCCAACATTATAACTCAATAAGGCCAAAACTGAGAAATGAAGTAAGATAAAAAAAACATTTCATCTATTTCGTTGCATATTTTGCAGTTAAAGATGTAGGGAATGCGCTGTTTCACCTTTTGCACTACATGTACCCAGAGTATGATGATAAAGGTAAGGCTGAAGGCCTTGCTACAATGTGAGGGAATGTGCCATCTCTCTAAGTCCCTGCTTACCGTCCTCCCTCCCACTCTCTCTCTCTCCCCAGTGACCTGTGCCAGTTGCACTGACAACGCAGAGGCTAGCTTTCCCGTGTAGGGTTTCCTCAGATCTCTCCCGATATTCTTTTCCGTTCCACTCCATAGTCGGCCATCGATCTGCAGATCGCGGCTCCTGTAGTTCCTCCATTGTCTTTTCTTTCTTTTTCCATGTCAGTTTGATTTTCTTCTTCAGTGTTAATTCTACTAGTGATCCTCTAGGTCTCAGATACTCTGGATTATTGCTCTGTTCTCTTAACGTGCTTCACGTATTTCTCTTACTTCAAGACAATGTGTTAAAAGTGTTATCAATAAACTGAAGATTTAAATATAAATTATGCTAGCCGCCTTTGGTTTACACACACACACCTCTCAATTTATAAAGTGATGAGGTCCACTGGTTATGATATTTATTGTTGAGCAGGTTTATCTCTCTTTACGTTTGTCGACAGTCAGAGTTAATGCACATGTAATGTTGATTATCCAGAGGTTTATTTCAAACATAACTTTTTCAGACTCCTACTAGTGTTTGGCTTGTTCTTGACATTTCTCAAGTCAGAGCCTAAACTGCTGGCAGCCAAGGCCTGATGGGACACAAGTTCAAATGTTTCCAAATGTCCACAGCAACACAAGAAGTACTGTTGCTAAAAATATTATATATAATATATATGTTGCTATATATTTTAACAGCAACACATTTACATGGAACAGATACACGTAAGCCTGCACTATGCACTTTCAATGCAGATATTGATTTTGTTCTAAATGATGTGACGTTACGAGTCTACAGGATAAAGCATTTCGCTCTCATTTAATATAATTAGTGATGATCGAGATAAGTTCAGTTAACTTTATATATGAAATATATAAACTTATATATACTTTGTATTTGAAATATATAAAGTTAACTTCACTCTAGCTAGTAGCTCTTTAAATATTATTTAAAGAGATACTTTAGAACTAAGCACACTAGCGTCCTCTCATGGCCAGAATAATCACCAGAAAGCATTGGCTCTTTGGCACGACAGTGTTCATTATGTGACTATTGACTTGATGGATTGCTTTTATTCTACAGCCAATTAGTAACTTGCATATGTTTGACCAAACCTGGAGCGAAAAGTAGTGGAGAAAAAATAGTAGTCCTACATATTTTGAAAAACAGTAACCATTGTATCAATCACAATAAAGAATAAATAAATAACAGACTTAAACAAACTTTTTTGAACCTCCATAGTCTCAGCACTGTAAACAACACGTTTTTTAAGGTTCTGCTTCCATGATTCTGAGCGATCCCCTCCCTCCTGATCGAACGTCAAACCAGTTTCACCAGTCTCTCGCTGGCCTCCCACAGTTTCCTTGCCACGCCCGAGTCCCTGGCGAAGGGCCGCAGCGTGGCAGGCCGGCAGTCCACGAAGTAGCCCCCGCTGTGTTTGGCGACGGCGTCCGACACGGCGCAGTACACCACCGTCTGGGCGCCCAGCTCGCACGGCACAAAAAACATCCACATGATCACCTGCATCAGCATCCGGAACAGGAAGGAATAGTGACACGTCCAGCCACTGTTGACGAACCCTGCGGGACCGGCGGGGAGACGGAGAACAACGTGTGACGATTATGGGAACCAGAGGGCCTGTTTATTACACGTGAGGTGCTCTCACTTAAAGCACAGGCACACCACAGTCTTACGCTGGTTATCATTTCTATTTATACGTTAAAAGAGATCTAAACATTTGTTCCGTTTTTTTTAACGGAAGACCGTAACATAATTGATATGTGTTTACAGCCCTGAGGGAGAACACAGACATGAATATCAAGTGTTTCTCTAAATCTCAGCAGCATATGGTCAACATCTCCTACTGCTTAAACTTATTCATAAAGAGCCACTCAAAAACTATTAATAAGATTCAAATCACACAGGACCTTAGTGATGGACACCACCAAATGGATTTACACTGCATGCATCCTGTGCGGCCACACAACCCCATGCAGGTCATGTGAACAAGAACAACCACTGACCCCACCCCATTCCCTGAATATCCAAGGCCCCCCTCAAACGCCTCTCACCTGGGTGCACGGCGTAGGCGGTCACCCCTTTGGCCTCGCCGATGCGCGCCAGCTCCTGGGTGAAGTAGATGTTGGCCAGCTTGCTGCGGCAGTAGGTGAAGAAGGGCAGCAGGTTGTAGTTGAGATCCTGGAAGTCCAGCTTCTGGTACTTGTAGTTGGAGCAGGTGAGGGTGACCACGCGGCTGGGTGTGCACTCCTTCAGCCGGGGTAGCAGCGTGTTGGTGAGGAGGAAGTGACCCAGGTGGTTGACCCCGAAACACATGCTGAAGCCGTCGTCCGTCCAGTCCAGCACGCTGGGCATGGCTGAGGAAGGGAGGAATAGGAGTAGAGCAAAGAGATGATGAGTATAATATAATATATATATTATACAATATATAATATAATCCTCGCATGACTTCCTTAAGGTCTCAAGACCTAATGAAATATGACTACAGCAACATATGGGCTTCTCCCACTATGAATGCATGAAATTAATGCATCCTTCTATTTTGTCATTTAGCAGACGCTTTATCCAGAATTAACACTAATAATATCTGTCATTAATGGGCAGGTAGATGTTAGGCTTAGGCGTCTTGCTTAGGGATCCCAACAGGTAGACGGTGGAAATTGGGGTTCAAACCCAGAACCTTTCGGCCTGACAACCGAAGACTATCCTAACCGGATACATTTGGATGGATAGACATCAGCTTGTTTAGATGGTAATCACATGGTATGTGTTGTAGCCTATATGTTGTACTTAACAAACGTATCACTGAGTGGACGACATACTCCTCACCTGCATTGTTGACCAGAATGTCCAGTCTCTTCTCTCTCTGCAGAAAACTCTTGCAGAACTCTCTCACTGAGCGTAGGTTGGCCAAATCCAGCTCCATGTGGGAGACATTAAGACTGTGGCTCTTGAATTTGATCTCTCTCACTGCTTTTTCAGACTTGTCTGTATCTCGACATGCAATGATAACACGGGCGCCTCGCATTGCCAGGGCAATCGCTGTTTCTTTGCCTATGCCAGAACTTCCACCTAAAAAGTAGGGACAGGTGGGCAGTAAGTGTCAGGCATTAACAGTACATTTACATTACATTTGGGGTATTTATCCAAAGCGAATTACAACAATTCATTCACACATTCACACACCGACGGCGGAGATCACACATTGTTATTCATTCATTCAGACACAGCCAGTACGTCAGGAGCAGTTAGGGTTAGGTGACCCTTAGGTGACCTGCTCACCTAAGGGTCACCTCCACACCTGGACACCTCCACACTCAGCTCTACCTCCTAAACTAAGCCGACGGTAGTTAGGTATGGGACCATAGTGTGTTGAGCAGGTAATGAATGACAATACCAATGATAAGAGTGCTTTATACCGTTAAGAACACGTTCCCTGTAATTAGCTGCTAATAAAACGTAGCGTTTGTGTTGTTAACGTTACCTGTAATGATAACGGTTTTTCCATCAAGTCTTTTCAGGTCCGTGCAGTATCTTCTCTTTTTTAACCATTTTAGAATAAAAAAAGAAACCAAGGAGGCGAGTATCGTGTAAAGAACATACATCTTCCTGCCTTTGGGGTTAGCTGCACGATCAGAAGTGTTTTAACCTGGAGATGTTGCACAGGAGCTGCCGTGAGAGATCTATCCTGCTAGCTAGTCTTTTACAATTGATCTCGACGGTAGGTTCTGTTTCAGAGTACTTTCTCTCGGTGCAGCCAAATGTAAAATCCAGTGCGTTTAGATATTTAGTATAAAACATAGACTGTAGAAGGAGAAAATTATGTTTTGGCTTGAATGAGATGATCGCTGCAGTTGAAATTGCCTTCTTCTTCTTTGTGTTGTTGTGGCTACACGTTGTTAGACCGACATCGCCCTCTGCTGGTGAGTAAGCTGCACAACTCGTGTTATCTGTCTTTATTATGAGGTATTTCCCCTACGCAACTCATTCATACTTTAAATAAGAACAAAAATTAAAACTTGACATACCACCTTACTATCCAAACCTCTATTAATTTACGCAAAACGTGTATTATTAACTTTTTAACACATGTAATTTGTATTTACCCTTCTAGTGTATACTTAATATTAGCTTTCAAAATAAATCTATAAACTGTTAGTACTCCCACAATATTAATACCCCATATTATACATATATACATTTAATACATAAAAAGGTTGAGCTCCTCACAGTGTGACGACCTCCTGCACCCCCTTTTGGTCCTTTGCTGCCACTACAATGGCAGGGTTTGTTCTAAGTGGTCTTATTGATCTAATTGACCGCACGCACCTGACTATGGGGTGAGGTTATATAAGCAGGACTCTCCTTCATTGGCACTTTTGCCGGCTGCCAAAGAAATCCACAGAAGAAGAAGAAGAATTGGCACTTTTTCCGGTTGATGCAGGCACGGTATTGACTAACTCTTTCACTTGGGCACTAAGCTTTGATCTCTCTTTGTCTAACTCTGTCCCCTCATCCTCACTCTTTATTATAGTCTCATATCTAACATACAGACACATTCACGCATCCACTCACAAACCATATCTTGCCTTTAAACATATTACTCCTAGACATTTGTTTCAACTTGTTTTGTCTATATCAATAAATTACCTTTTGATGTAAAATTCAATTCTGTTTGTTGTCCCGTTATTATGTGATGGTGAACGAGTCCACCGTTACATAATTTTGGGTTGCTCGTCCGCGATGCCTAATTGGTGAAAAATCCGGATCATAGATGACTGTTGTGAGGTCGTCACAACAGTTATTGCACATGTTCATCTTCTAATGGTGTTGAAACTTTTTACCAAAGATAACTGTCTGTCAGCAAACTGCAGACCACAATTTCTTCTTGAATTGTACTTCTAGTTTTATTTAATGTTATTTAACGGTCTACCAGATTAATCTGAATCCATGGGTAACCTTACCTCACTGAGAATAAAAATCTATTGGGAAAGAGTTACCTGTAATTAAAAATAAGGACAACATGAAAATAATAAACACACATGCAAATATATGCTATTGCAAGAAAGGCACTAAATCCATATTTCAAGGTAACTATTAGTTTGATCAGACAGGGTCCAGTCAGGGTTCTCAACGGGGTCCTCAACAGGGTCCCCTTTGCCCACATTCTGCCTTGAATTATGCTGAATAGTAGGTAGGCGTATTTGTTAGTCCATGTTGACTTTTCATCATAGGCCTGTGTATCAACCTCTGCTAATATGTACTTAATAGATTCAAGACAGCATAAAGTTGTCCGATGACTGTATGTAACATTGCAACGGTCAAAATCAGAGAATCCGGTTTTGCCAGAGACTAGTAGCCTAAAAGCCTTTTGCTGACAATAGGCCTACAAAAGCCCCAAGAATACCTCGACATGAGGATGATCACATTCAAGTCTAAAGAAACTTTACTCCTTTTTGGGTTATTTCTTACTTGCCTATCCAATGCCGTTGGTAAGTAAGCTTTTCGAACGCTTTCTAGGCTTACAACATTAAATGTACACTGTAGACAAAGCTATATTTCAATGTTGGTATACGCATTTTAGGTTACTAACCTTTAGACTCTTTCTTTATTTTATTTTTGAAAAATTAATTTATAATAATACTGGTCCGAGATTAGGCAGTGGGCTGGGAAACTGACAAGAGATAATAAGCTTGCTTATAAAAATAGCTAGGCCTTTATTGTCGTGAGCGACGTCAATGTGGTGAATGCATGCAAGTGACACCGTGTTAAATATTCAAGTTAATTTCACTTCAATAAACAGGCCAGACGTGCAAAAGCAAGTGTGGGCACACTTGGGAGGAATGCTCTTGCCGCACAACGTGCGTGTCGTTGCAGAACTGCTGTGCAGACTACGAACAATTCTGTCTCCAGCCGCATCCATACTCCGCCTCCATGTTGGGTGGAGGTGTTTTCACCTTCAATATCACCTTCCCTCCCACTAAGCGCATCCTCTGCAGGTGGGTGTTGCAGACTTTTTGTAACCCTACCCATGCTGTTAAGATAATGTTTCTATCTGTAAAGCACGTTGGGCCCAATGTGTGTACTGAATGTGCTACACATACATAGGCCTATCCGGGTGGGTGGGATTTATTTAAGAGTATTCTCAAAGTTATTAAAGGTGTTGTATGTAACATTTAAGAGCATAATTTGAGTGTAATTTGTAAGTGCCGTAGCCATCACTCAGCTATTAGTGAGTGAAATGTGCTGTGAGAAAATCTGTTTCGGTTGAATACGTTTCGATTAATTAATTAATTTCGATTTTAGATCGTGCCTGTCTCTTTTCTGACCAATCAGGGCTACTCTTCCCAGATTGGTTTGGGGAATCCATCTTCCATCAAAGTTTTATGGTGTTTTAGTTTCAAAATCTTGCTCTCTTCTGCACACTCTCTTTACAACTCTCAAACCTGTTTTGTTTCAGGTTTAATGGTGAGATTGTGATCGAGGGGTTTGTTAATGCAGAGGGACGCGCCCATTGTATCACACCGTTGCTGTTTGAGACGGGCTGGGTGCCGTTTGACGTTTCAACCGATGGAGTCAATTTTGACCGATCCGGCGAGTATCTTTCGGGTAAGTGAGTCACAATTGTTATTTTCTACTTAATTTGTGATCTAAAAGCTATTTTGTTCAAGGGGTTTAACAATTTTCAACACGTTTTAAACACACAAATCAACACATGTTTTAGTAAAGTCACAATGAAATGAAAATCGAAACGTTTTCACCTTTTGTTAGCATAATCACAGGCCTATTATTCACCCATTCATCATTGAAAAAATTTCCTTTATTGTATTTAACATTATTGGCAAACCATTTTGCATGTAATTACCAGTTGTAAAATGGAAATAAATACATTATATTATGGAAGCAAGATGCACTTTCAATTCAACCAGTTTTTTGTTTGGATTTTAGTCCACCATGGCACAGTGGATAAAGCTCTGACGGCCATTCTGGTGAACGCCACACGGTGGCAGTATTACGGCACGCCAAACACAGTTGTCGGAGCATTGCAGATGACATGGAATAGCTCGCTTATCTCAGCGGAGAAGGTCAACATTGAGGTGTGGGGTTACAGGGAAGTGAGCAGCATCAACGGGACAGGAAGGGGGAACACAACCTCCTTGACAGCGGAGTGGACTTACCTCTACTCCCTTGGCAAGAACCTGTCCAACTCCGGAGTCTTCAGCTTCCACCCCAAGCCTACGGAGAAGCCGCTCTCCGACTGGGAGCTGGGCAGTATTCACGTACGGTCGGCCTCCCACGTGGATGGAGCAAGGTATAACCTAACCCCTAACCCTCAAATACGACAACAATACATTTCTGAATATGACATGACATGAATCTAATCCGTTCAGACATAGATGTTGCTAAATGGACACCATAGTCTGCTTTGTTTTCTCAGTGGCGTTATTGTCAACAGTAACGTTACTGGGTCGAAAGGTCCTTGATTGACCCCCAATGTTTAGAACCTACTCCTTGAGCAAGATGCTTCTCTCAATTTCCTGAAATACTTTTTGGACGATAATAGTGAACTAAACCTACTCTTCCAGACACGTACAGGGGCTGTGGAGTGAGGCCCACACTTTAGCCTGGCATCTGGAACAAGCCTTCAGAGATGACTCTGCTCGCTGGGCCCTAGCCAAGTGTTTGCAGTGGAACACCCTTGAGAACAGCCTGCCCAACTTCCTGGAAGATCTCAATGACTGTCCCTGCACTCTCGCCCAGGCCCGCGCAGACACAGGGAGGTTTCAAGCAAGTAGCCCCTTAACAACTAAATGAATATGATTCCATCATGGTGACACTTAAGTCTGTCAAATGCATTATTAATTCGTTCAGAGGTCACGTTTATAATTTGTATTTTGTATCAACAGATTAGGGTAACATTGAGCATAAATTACAAATACTAGACTGATAGAAGACCTTGGCTATAAAATATGTGCCCTTCTTGAGATAATGATGTCATCCACCTGGTTGTCTCAGGACGATTATGCCTGTGACATGGATAAGGGCAGTGTGTGCGCCTATCATCCTGGAAGCTTACACTGTGTGAGATCCATTCAAGCCAGGTTATAACATTTGATTTATTATTCAAGATAATATATTTGGACTAATATGGCACATTTGTTTTTCTTACATGTCATTCTTGCTACTTTTTCGCAGTCCCAAGTATGGATCAGGGCAGCAGTGTTGCTACGACAAGACAGAGGCCCAGATCCTGACCGGGGACTCGACTAGCGGCAGCAGCCCAGATCGAGCACAAGAATCAGGCTCCCCTCCCTACAGATACCCCCCACGTGTCCCGGGGCTCTCTCACTGGCTCCAAGATGTCCAGAGCTTCTACTACTGCTGTTTCTGGTCTAATCACTGCGACGTATACTTTGCACGCCGGTCCTCCATGGACTGCCGGAGCTATGAACCCCCGAGAGCTGGTGAGAAGACGCTACATGGCCTTTAAGAAAACAAAAACATAATCGGAAACATTTAAAACATGAGTAACGTAAGTGTGGGATTAGTTCTCCACCAGTTTACTTTTGCTTGGCTGTGATTGTGTTGACGACTCTCAATGTTTGTGGTAGTAATGTTTTTTAATCGTCTATAGATGGGATAGATCTTGCTGATCATTCAATGATTGAGATGTTGTTAGTTGTCAGTCAAGCCACGATTGCTGGACTGTGCCTTGCCCGTAAACTAAAGTAAAACACCAAGATTCAGATATATTGATACATATTTATGTATATACTTGTCGTCTTTGCCGAATAGGTAACGAGATGCCCGTGCACTGAAAGTTGTTTTGGTTTTCCACAGGTTTGGTTTTTGGGGACGGTCATTTTGTGACATTTGACAACCTGCAGTACACCTTTAACGGGAGAGGGGAGCACGACCTGGTGACCTCACCAGACAAAGAGCTCAGTGTTCAGGTCAGAACAGAGCAGGTGAAACTCAAGAGCGGTACGTTTCTACAGAGTCAAAGCAGTGTCTGGCAATCTTTTTCACATCTTTTTAGATCTTTATAGTCTTTCACAATTCAGGTTGCCCTAATTTGTAGGCCATGCCTATGATTGGTTTGTTTGAGTTTGGGTCCTTATCAACAAACAATAAATACTTGCCTTCAAGCAGGCACGTGGCATGAGTGTAACTATTATTAGGATGATGATGAATATTATTATTTTATATAAGCAATATATATCATCGTATACTTTAGGTGTAAGAATACTTACATTGTGAATGACAGCAAAAAAGACGTCTCTCATACTCCTTTTTCTTACATTGCCTCCCTCGCGATTGCCCTTTCATTAAAAAAGGAACTATATATAATTTTTTATATAAATAAAAAAGGACAATTATAATATAATAATCAATAAAAAAAATAAAGGGATGAAAATGCTTGGGATCAACCTACATAAAAATGTTCACGGCAACATAATCCCTAACTGCTCCTAAGTCTTCCGTGATCTTGGCAACCTTCCTCAAGGGGCCTTGGGGAACGCCACGCGGCTCAGCTCTGTGGCCATGAGAGAGGGCTCCTCCGACGTGGTCGAGGTGCGTCTAGCTGAGGGCCAGATGGGCAACATGCAGGTGCTACGGAACGAGAGGGCCATGTCATTCGTCGAGTCGAAATGGATGGACCTTCACGGTGAGTTGCCATGACGACCACGATATTCTATGCAGTTGTAGTGCGAATAGGAATAGGGTCGTATTATTCCCCGTATTAATACATTCGATTAAGCCATAAAACCTAAGCTTACATTGTTTGCGTGAAAGATGGAATGTATAGTTAGGATGTTTTCATCATGCCAAACTTCATAAGCTAGGCAGAGAACGAATAATTGGCCATGAGACGATGTAGCTGCATGACTTTCTTTAAGGCCTCTGCCATTGGTACAATGCACCAATTATTTCCTATTTAAACGTAAACTGGGTACATGGTGCAGTTTTTAAGTGTAAAAGGGACTGTGTGTGGGATTTTTACACGCATAAATTGCTTTGAATTGGGAAAATATGAACAGGTCGTAATCTCACTTAAACAATAACCGGTACAACTTCCCAGAATATGTCCATTGCGTAGTATGTGTAATATTATATTTGAACCAGGCCAGTTTGCCAGAGTAAAGGAAGGAAGTGACGTATGTGCGCAAATAATGGCAAAAGCTTAATCTTGAATAACCTTATTATTTGTTTATTTATGATTATCACTGATTGTTATTGTCTCAACCCACGGCGCTCCCAGTCCAGTACTCTTGACTGCGCAAGCTCGAACAGGCTGCAGTTCACTTAGCGGCCAAAGGGGCCATTATTGAGAAGGAATGTCTGATTCTCACACAAAGTATCTTTAAAAGTATTCAAATTATTGTTTAAGTAAGTATGAATCTCTTTGTCTCGTGATCTCATATCTAGGGGTGTTCGTGTTCTCGCCCTGTCCTGAGAACGTGACGGTGATGTTCCCCTCTGGAGTTGGGCTGGAGGTTCGTAACCACCAGGGTTTAATGGCAGTGACGGTGTTACTACCCACCGCCTACACCAACCACACCCATGGTCTGCTGGGCCAGATGAACTTTGACCTCTCAGATGACCTGCAAACCCGTCTGGGCCAGGTTATCCCCTCAGCCAATGCTACACCTGAGAGCATCTTTAGCTTTGGAGCTAGCTGTAAGTGAATGGAGAATGGCGTTGTTTAGCCTGCATTTCTTGTCTCATAATGTGTTAAATGTGTGTTTACCTGTCATTTCGGATTCCTATGTCTATCCATGTTTGTGCAGCACTATAACTCTTAAAAGCGATAAAAGCTTCTGCTAAAAGACTAGAGTTGCCTGTTCAAACAGTTTAAACAAAGTCCAATCAGAACAGGATTTCAGAAAAAGATTTTTGTAGCGGGTTTCTGGAGAAGTTCTTTGGTCTCTTAAAACAACTTATTCTCAGGTATGTATTCACAGGGGACATTTTAAACGAGACCTCCCTTTTCACGTACGACTCAAAGTCTCTGCTGGACACGTACCCCCGCACGCCAGACAACGGCTCCGGCTCCGCCCCTGCCCTCCATGTTTCTGACGGCGCGGTCGACCCTCTGGCCGAAGTCGCGCTCAGGGCACAGTTACAGAGTCACCAGGCCCTTCTACGAGACCTGCAGCCAGGTACACCGGCCATGGGCTGATCACCCTGGAAACACTGTGGTTGACATTCTGGGGCGTTGTTATTAGCATATTATATGGTTGATATCCACGTGACACTATGTTAGATCATTTTACTGGGAAAAAATAACAAATTATTAACAAAGTGTAAAAAACGAACCCAAAAGAATGTTGACAAATAAAAATGGGCCGACATACTAATTGAATACCACATTGATAGATAACTTCTCAAGTGCTCATTGTGATTCGGGTGTTCCCTTCTCCCCCCAGTGGTGTCTTGTGGGTGGCTGCCCCCACCGAAGAACGGCAACAAGCATGGGACATACTACATCCAGGGGGGAAACCTGAGTTTCTCCTGCAACGATGGCTACACGTTGTCCGGTTCCCCCCAGCGCTCTTGTGGCTATGACGGCTTGTGGTCAGGGGAGAAGGCGTATTGCGCGGAAGGTCAGACTTCTGACTCCTGAAAGAATGTGAGTGCAGACGCAGGTTAAGCTGTGATTCATAAGCGGTCCCTTTCCTGTTATGTGTAAATGTACTGCAGAGCATTGTGGCCATTAACAATAAAGGACTCCTGACTTAAAACCCACACATATTTGACTTTTACCTGTTTGTAGTGTAACTGTTTGAATACGATAGGGTACACTTGGGTCCTGTTTTGTGAATGATTAGACCTTCACTAGGTTACTTCTTTAATCCCTTATGTTGTTGTTGAAATGGGTTTTATTCATAACTTCAAATACATGCCTAAACAAAAGTAGTGTGTTTGCATTGAAAAGTTATAGTAGCCTACATATTGAGTAGTGGATGATTAATAAACTAAATTATCCCTAGGTTGTATTCTGGAGGTCTTCCTCAAACGTGCTTAGAATGCAATGATCAGTTAATACAGTTTGGTGTGTTTACGAATGAAATGCCTATAGCCCATAGCAGAGGTCTTCAACAGGGGGTCCGCGACCCCTAGGGGGTCCACGGAGGTACTGCAGGGGGGTCGCGAAAGAAAAGAAAAAAAAAGAAAGGAAAAAAAAAAGGAAGAAAGTTAGACAAGTTGTGTGCTACTCATCAGGGTCAGACATCTCACTAATGTGGGAGTATGTATGCCATCCATAGATGGTTTGAGGATTCACTGCCCATATTACATGTAGGCCTATGTTTAAAATTAAAACATGAATCTGTCAATTATGTTAATAGTTCAGTATTGTATGCAAGATAACAGGTACAGTATGTTTATGCATGCCAGTGGCACTAACAAGCATCACTAATTTTCGTTTCCACATTTATGTTTTAAAATGTCCATTTGAATAGCTTTTATGCATGATTACATGCAATTGACAGACATTGTTGATCTTGGCAGGTATCAGTTTATTATGTTATGTTATGTTTATGAATGGCAGTGGCATGGCCACCCTACTCAATGTACCTTGCACATGTTTAAAATATATTATATATATTTTATTATACATATTTGAATATCTTAGTATTGAATGCACAATAACAAGGTACATTTATACATGGCACTATTGGACCAGTTTAATATAAAACACAATTTTATACAATATAAGTAGGGGG
This sequence comes from Brosme brosme, assembly GCA_900302425.1. Lineage (NCBI taxonomy): Eukaryota > Metazoa > Chordata > Actinopteri > Gadiformes > Lotidae > Brosme > Brosme brosme. The sequence continues at coordinate 16,298 of OMKX01065725.1, forward strand.
TCCCCGCTCCATCTCATCAGTTTGGGGGTCCTTGGCCTGGAAAACGTTGAAGACCCCTGATCTAAATGGTTTAAATAAAAAT
>OMKX01065727.1:2829-15989 GCA_900302425.1 Brosme brosme
GGTTCACCTGCTGCACATCACCGGCTCACCTTCTTTCAAAGACTCCTCTGTAGCATCACAGGGTTGTTTTATCGCAGAGTCCCCCAAAGACCCATCAATATACACCCAGGGCCGCCCAGACACTGCCAACACCCTTGAGATGAGCTCAATCCCGGGGATGAAAGAGCTCCTTGAACGAGAGCGGGGATGATTTGTACTGTAGATTTGTCTGGGTGGTTTCGAAGACGGGGACAAATCCAACTAGACAGAACATCTTTGCACGGCGTCTCGTATAATTAGTGGCCCGGTTAATGCCACCTCTTCTAAATGAGTAAAGTAAACCTGCTGCTCGTTTCTAGGGGACGGCTACAATGACAAGGAGATACTGGGAGGGCATTTTACTCTTTTTGTAGATTGTGAAAATGAATGTTACAGGGCGACGAAAAGATCACTCATCGCTCATTTTTCCGAGCTCAAAGCATCTAAATATCCAGCTCCTGTGTGTACCGGCTGTACATATTCAAGTGTGGACATTTCATTTACTGATTCTTTTTAATGCTACTGTGCTGCCTAACCTTATGAATTGTTTGTATGGAGTTTGTGTGCTTTATAACTGTAATGTAATTGTGATGTTGTTGACCTGCCCGGGGTCTAGGAGGTGAAATGTCATTTCAAGCAGAAGCTGTCCTTGAAAATCTCGCTGTGTTAATCACTGCCCTTTAATGACCAAGGGTAGAAAAACCGACACAACCACAGTTAATCCATGTGCTTTATCAAAAGCCAGCAGGCATGACATGACTTACACAAAGTTCAAATGTACCGGGCGGTGCACATATTGCATTCATTTTCTGCAAGATATTTTCGATATTCACCCCCCAACCGAAATAATCCCAATATTTTTGTATTCATTCATTCTTGTTTGACCTGCCAAATCAAGCTTCTATTAAAAAATTCTGTTCTATTAAAAATGGTATTATTTCATATCACGATATTTTCAATATCGTGTCAATAAACGCCATCCACTGGATTCCAGCTCTATTGGCATCCTTTCGATAAACCAACCACCAATCAATCAACAGGCAAAGGGTAGTCAACTGTAGTCAACAGCCTTCATCTCATACCGCTGGGAGTTTCTGCCTCCATTTTTAACCGAGCAGAAAATCATTTGTGGCTCTGTTTGGGTGGTGAGCAATGTGTGGGGCTACTCGGTATCACCACCATCAGAGAACATAACGCTAGCTTTTTGCCGCTTGGGCTCAGGAATGTACAGCTAAGTCAATGAGGACTTCATCAAATGTCTGAGCAGGACTTTATCAAATGTCTGAATGATCAAAACAAAGTTTAGTGGCAATGTGTAAATCCATTGGGAAGAGATATCATTTAGGAGAATATTCAACTGTGGTCGCTTTTCTCCAATCTTCCTCTCCTTGGCCGTTATTGGCTGCTATGGAAATGAGGCAAAGCCTTCCAACCCGTCTATTAAAAAATAAAAGTTGAAATTATTTTCATGCAAAAACGACCTACAGGAGACCCACTCACCCGTTGGCCCATTCCTTACATACCAATTAAAATGATAAGCTGCCGGGCAGAGCAATAAATATGATAACAACTGCCGTTTTATGGTCCCTTGAAGGTGGACAATGAGTAAAAGTGTGGCACTAATTGTCGCCCACGTGACTGTAGAACAGCCACACATCTAAATAACTGTCGAATGTATCAACAAAGCCTCTTCCTTCGTCACCCCTTGGTGGAAAATAAGCAACCCATTGTGCTATCGAGGGCTATTCAGAGTCATATGGGAGCCATCTTAAATAGGACAGGGTGACTCCGAATATATTTAAGAGGTTGAAAGGTGAACTGTTGAAATTCAGCAAATCACAGACAATCAAGTATGAATACAAATTCAAAATGTATCAACATTTATCAGACAGTGCAACCTTGAGGAAAGCAGATGCCGTGCAACTGGTTATGATTCATCACAACCAGAGGAGGTCACTGTGGAGTTACCCTGGAGACGTTACGCTACCCTACTGGAGGAACTACTGGGAGCCAACAGCTAAGCTAATCCACCTAAATGCTCTGTGTTGCTTTGGTACACTTCATGGTGAGGTTACGATTTTAAAGAGCTCCTGCTAACCCTTGAGCTGGGTCTAGATGGAACATCCTATCTGGAGATGGCTTTCCTTTAAAAAAAGGCCCTTCCCCTGGGTCTTTGTAGACCCATTAACAGTCAGGCTGTAAAGCCTGGGTCCTGTTCAACACATGTCAGACTGCTGTGTGTCGTGGTTAAGCTGTGGGCTTAGCCCATCAAAGTTATGGCGGCCAAAAGCACCAGGCCTTTGTGGCTCAGGCATCAGTCACGCTCCTAATTAAGCCAGTGTTTCTCTGTTGTCCCCTGTGATGTTTTCACGAAGAGAACACCCAATTGGCTGGTCCTTTCCACAATGCTGTAGATTATCCAATCTGTCAGGAAATGACGGAAAAACCACAAAATGCGGCCTCAATCTGAGAAACCGCTTCCTCCGAAAGCCTGCAAGGATTGCTGGATAAGGAAGATTCATGTCGGGTGGTGTATGTTGTTGCGGTTGTGTGACGTGGGACTCTTTGACCACAAGATGGATTAGGTCATGTGTTAGCAGCCTGAGTGAAAATACCCTCTATCTAATCTCTTCACTCACATCACTGTTTCTTAAATAGGAGCGGTTGGTACGACATGCCACGTGACACTAGGATGTGGAATTCGCATCCTGGTCTGGACACAAGAAAACAGAAATAATATCCACATCAAATGTGTTTCACATTGAGTGTGACACCTGGTCGCCTCGACAATTTAGCGGGGATGAGCCGGAGAAAATACAGCATTACGGCCTGAGTTGTTTTCGACGCCGACCTGAGACATTTCATGCGGTATGTGTTTATTAACACTAGGTGTGAACTCTCTCCCTGTGGCTTTTCACACTTACCTGTAAAGGACGGCCGCAGACGAGTGCTGCCTGCGGTCGGTCGTCCCCCAGTCCCATCCCGCCCACACCGCGGGCCCCAATAAAACCCCATCATGTCTGTCCATTTCCCCCCCGAGATCCCTCGTGGGAATGTCCGTTTAATGAGTGTTCCTTCTCCCCTTGCCCGGGTCCTTTTCACCTTCACAGACGCTGCCCTTCGCCAGCCCAACGCCCTTCCTCTGGGCCTCTCACTGTCATTGTAAATGTGCATTTCATCAGCGCTGCCTCTGATGGGAAACAACCATGAAGAAAACAATATGGCCTCAGGATGTTGTAAAAGAAAGGTGTGTTGCTTCTGTAATTGGACTTCAGCAGAATAACTGAGTCACATCACTCTGAGGCACAGACGTGTGTTTGTAAATACTTACAAACTAAATACGTCAATACAGAATGACATACTTAAGCAAATACTTAAGTATGTCATTCTGTGCTATAGATGTTGTGCCGTCTTATGCATGCATTTTTTGGTAGGAGGGGCAACATGGAGTTCATATGAAATTAGGTTGCACAAGCAAAATCTTCATTAATAAAAAAAAGTGCAGCTCAAGGGAACATTTTAAAAAGCAATCACAAGCTAGTCTGCAATCTTTAACTCAAATTAAAAGTGATTAAATGTCCTTCCCATTACAAACATCATAATCAAGCTCAATCAAGACGAACCCTGCGTACGAAATCACAAAGCAAGTCTTCTTTGTTTAAATATACAATTAAAGTCGAAACAACGCAAGTACACAAACGTGACAATGGTCCGCCAGATGTTCACGGTGCATGCCTACACCCTACACAGATGAACACATTTTATGCTACACAGCAGATCAAAGCCACCGCCACTATAAACAAAGAGTAGATAGTCCACAGACGAGACCCAGATGTGAACGATGCCAAAGTGCTCACTCTGAGGAGTTCAATCCTCATTGCCGTGTCTTTAGAAAACAAAGGCACAGGTTGAAACAACTTAGGAGACTAAACCATGTCCTAAGGCTTTGAAGGCAGCACTCCCCCACAGCTGCTGACAAGTGGCTTCTCAACACGGCAAAGAGACGCACGAAGAGCCGGGAGAGCGGGACGCTCGGACTGAGTGTAAACAAACGGCCGTTGAGAGTGGACCGAGCGTAAACAAGTAGTGCCGTCGTCGGGACCACCGTCCTGACAGAAGCTGATCAAACGGAGATGGGGGACAGGCGCAAACACATCTCCTGTGTGCTGGGAAAGTTGAAATGTAAATTCAAAACCGCTGGGAAGCAGCTCAACGCAAGCATTCCCACTGCTGCTCCTCACGGCGCTGGAGTTGCGGCATTTTCCAAAGGAGCGTATTTCAACACACAGAAGGCTGAAGGCTAAAGCGATAGACTAGCTTCTAGCCAAAAAGCGCTGTCACTCCCGGAACGGTGTCAGATGTTCAACACTGACACAAATCACCGGGAGGCAGACTGAAAACTTTGCTTCCGCACAACTTCCACAGAGAAGTGCATTTCCATGAGACGGGTAAAAAAAAAAAAAGCATGTTACAAAGAACAAGTAAAAGGCAATATACTCGTAGTGCACTTCATTTGTCTGGCTGATGATGCTGGCCTTTGGTCGGGGAAGAAAAGGTTTCCTCTGTCAGAGAGCCAAGCAGAGAGGACCGTCTGTGATGACAGTAGCCCGGATTGCCTCGGTACCTCTACATCATGTAGGCTTCATAGAGGAAGAGCCGGCAGAGGTGAGGTCTGGGAGATAATGAGGTGGGGAAGGTGTAGCTGAAGTTTCACAAAATTTAATTCCAAGACTTTAAAGCCATTAATGCAATGAGTTCGAGTTCCTCTCTAGGATGGGAACACATGGGGACTTCTAGTAAAGATCCAAAACAAGCAGTTTTGTTTTGTCCTATAATTGATTGCATCATGGTTCCTGGAAATGCAGGAACCATCCTTAGTTTTTTGCTCCTACCACAATGACTATTAAGAGCTAAGATGAAAAAGTATAAAACATAATTATAAACAAACTTCAATCATGTTTAAAGAAGAATAGGATCGGCCTATTGTCCTTTATCAGAAATCAGAAAATGTAAATATGTGGGTGAATGGGGTTATTAAACTGAGGTTATTATTCAATTGTTATTTAGCATGTTCATAATGTGCCAATGCAGAAATTCCATTAGAATTCCATTACATCCATTCCATTACTGTTATATTATAATATAATATTATTGTATTCTATCTATATATGCTTATTTCTAATCACTCGAATGTTTTTTTCCTGCCAATTAGTTTTTAGCATATTTTAGCATAAGCGTATGTTGATTTTTCCATGCAGTTCTTATTAAATGTACATGCATGTTAAACCTTTCTTGACTCCCTGTCCTAGCCTGTCTTCTCATTTAATGGGAAGTTTAATTCAGTAGACCCATCAATTCAAAGTAACACACAGTGAATACAGAAGGGCTAATCATCTTGCTCCGGGATGCTGAGGGAGACAGCAGGAACCAACCTGAGACAGCAGGAACCAACCTGAGACATCAGAGACATCAGGTACCAACCTGAGACAGCAGGAACCAACCTGAGACAGCAGGAACCAACCTGAGACAGCAGAGACATCAGGTACCAACCTGAGACAGCAGGAACCAACCTGAGACATCAGGTACCAACCTTAGACATCAGAGACATCAGGTACCAACCTGAGACATCAGAGACATCAGGTACCAACCTGAGACATCAGAGACATCAGGTACCAACCTGAGACATCAGGTACCAACCTGAGACATCAGGTACCAACCTGAGACAGCAGGTACCAACCTGAGACATCAGGTACCAACCTGAGACATCAGGTACCAAACCCAGACCTTAAGGCTGAGAGTCCAACACCACTGCTATGCTAACTAGCCTCCCCATCCCCGCAGAAAAGTATGTAGCATGAAATGATATGAAAAATATTATGGATGTAAATATATCTATATGTTTTATCGTTAACACTTTTCGTTGCAGCAGTAGAGAAGAGCAGAATGTGATCTTGTACCTGGGGATCTCTTGCTGGCGGCCCGCAGGGGCATCATGTAGGACTGTCTTGGCAGGAGAGGCGAGGAGGGCAGGGACATGGAAACTCCCTTGGCCAGGCTCAGCCTGAACACATCCTCCTGCGAGTAAGGGAGGGCAGCGCCCCCCTCCTGGGGCTGAGGGAACCCGTCAGACGGGCCTCTTCTCTGGGCACCGTGGCTGTGGACATCCCCTGCTGCGGAGACCGAGGAGGACATGCGTTAGTCAGGGATGATGTGGAGGATATTGAAGCCGCTGTCGTTCTGACGTCTCCCAGTTAGAGCACTGATGTTGTAACGTCATGAATTAATAACTGGGGCAATGGAGCGAATTGAGTGGCTAATTGAAGTCCTAATTACTACTGCCTATCTATCATACATACATTATGCAGTAGAAACCGTCCCACATTTGAAACTCAACTTTATTTCTACTGAAACAGCATCAACTTCAGCGCTTCTTTGTTCATGATAGATCATCGTCCTTCACCGCTGATTAAGCACTGTGCAGTGTGCATCCTTTCGATTTTCCCACCATCAACAAACCTATCTTAAACAACCACAAAGTATTAACAATACTAAATATCTAACTTTCTGACGACACTTATTGTGCTGTCAAACTAAACCTGTGGCAACCTTTGAATCATGAGAGGTAGAGAAGAAAAAACTTTTTCTCTGGCACGACTCTATGGAAAACAGATTCATGAGAATCTGAAGGGAAGCTGTGTTGGGAATATTGATTCTCAAGTAGGGGGTCAGTGGGTTTCTTTCATGCCAGAAGGCCAAATGAAGAAGGGTAAATAAGGCTGTTAGATAACATGTGACTCATTGCACACACCGGTTGATAACATGCTGAAGAGGCCTACTACCCAAACTGGGAAAACCCATTTAGCAAGCAACATCCAGTACTCCATTTCCCACAATGCATCATAGTACCTAGTGCCTCAACATACAGAACAGTAATACAAATGAACTGGAGTGCACCTGATACATTTTATACAGAGCAATATGCCAAGGGCAAGAGTGGATCTTGCCTTTGCCACGGCCAGGTTCACAATAACATTTCCAGCGTGGCAGCAAGGCTACGGTTTAAATGAGATAACCTAACTTGTGGGAAAGTGCCCTGGAGCATCTCCTCTGTATACTCTGCACACACTAGCGCGATAAACCGGCATAAGAGCCAACAGCAGCACTCTGCCCTGTGGGCTAATCTGCTAACCATGAGTCTTGGGATAGAAACAAGGAAAATAAGGAAATAAGGTTTTGGATTTTTTTTTTTTTTCTATAACAAACGACTCAGCGCAGAAGAACCTGTTGAGCCGGTCGAGTTAGAAGAGAATGAAACCCATTTGACATTTAAGACACTTTTTTTCTTCTTTTTTCGTTTCCCTGCAATTGCGCCCATACTTTCAAACGTTCTGTTGAATGGGAAAGGGTAGCCAATATTATATTCTTGTTAGCAATTCCAATTCTTGTTAGCAATTCCAATTCCATACCTAGACCGTAATACTGCACTTGGTCTCTGGCCTTAACCAGAGACTTTAATCCCTGAAAGAAACAGCTCTGCAGACGGTTTTGGGATGCAAAAATCGGTATGTTGCAAAAAATACTACATAAATAAGGTCCTGCATCGCTGAGACCAATGTTTCCTGGAAGGCCGACCCTTGCCACGGAGACAGCAAGAAGCAAAGTCATCGATTCTGTGGCATCAAAGTTCTCCCACCAGAGATAATGTATGAATGATCCACCTCTAATAACACAGCTCATGCGTCAGCAGGCCTCGCTCGCTCATCATCGCAAATGTGGCGAACCACAGCTACGACAATTAGCTTTTGGTTCTGTTTCCTAGACCGCGGGTTTCTTGTACAGGGGGAGACCTCAGCAGATTAGCAATGATGGCGGGCCGCAGTCAGGGTTCTTTCGACCACTCACACATAAGAGAAGGACGCGCGAGAGCCCTGAGTGTTCTGCTTTGCTCCACAGTGAGCTGTGAGCGTTGTTGGCCTTGGAACTAATCTGAAACAGAGAGTTGTTTTCCACCGGCCCGGCTCTCCGCAGGGGACACAGAGCCGCCCTGTGTTTTTAAAAGGTTTTTTATCCCCAACAAAAGAGAGTGCGAGAGACAGGAAACGGTCACTGGTCTGCACTCCCACGGACACATTGTACGACTTGTGATGTCTGGTCACACTGCCAAGGCCGGGACCTTAAAGGACCTTGCCCCCAGTGGGAGCGACTGGCCTGAGATCAGCATTCATGTACATCAGGGTTAGCATTGATGCAGGAGGTCCTGACAAAGAGACCAATGCTATGATCTATTATGAAGGAACCCATGTACACCTGCAGGACTTCCCATGTCTGATAATGACATGTCATTCTTCACACGACGACTTCCAAGTGGTTCACCAGTCACCAATCATTAGAGACGTATTTAAAGGGAGCTTTCTCTACGGGACACTACTCGGGATTCATCCAAAAATTAAACAGGGTAGACATGACAGATGGATTCCTTCTTTCATTTGATACAGAATTGGAAACCAAAGACCAGTAAAACTTGACAGAGAGCTCATGTTTTATAAGCACTCTTCAGGAGTACTTTACTGTACATGTATGGAAAACGATGCTTCCTAATGAAAAAACTGATTTATTTAGCCTACGGTTCATTATTTGGGGAGTCATCACATTTTGCATACTTTAAGTAAATATGTAATTAATTTCTTACTGAATCAATTAATACAACTAAATATCAAATAGACTATCAACTGAAAAAGAGGGGTAAATAAAAGCAAACACGTCCCATGTCCTATGAAGGTCAATATATAACTAAAGCAATGATAAACCTAACCAATGTGATCTGTTGTGCTGCATCGCTGTGCTGTTCTGCACTAAACAGCAACATGGCTGGTTCACCGTAGCACCGCAGTGTTATACGACAGGGGCGAGGGACAATGAGAGAGGGAGAGAGAATGAAAAAGAGCGGGAGCGAGAGAGAGAGAGAGAATGAGAAAGAGCGAGAGAGAGAGAGCGCCATTCATACAGAACTTAAAACTGTTACAAGGGCAATTAACCTAAACACTCCTGTATCACAATACCGCCATTGTGAGGTGGCCAGTAAAACGGAGGCCAGAAACCTACTGAGAATTGTCAAGTGAGAGGTGGGAAAAGAGCTTTCTTTATGGCAACCAAAGATATGCAGGGAGTCAGTGAGTCGATGCCATCACCTCGAGCACAATTGTGTAAACGTTCCAGCGTTATTTTGAGAACATCCAAAAAAAAACGTATTCTAATTCTACAAATAATATACTATTCCTTCTATACAACTGCATACCTTTTGATGTGTTTACCTCAAAAAGACTGCGATATGATCCTTCAAACTCATACCCCTAAAAAGCTTACTCAGCCATTGGAACATTTTATGGATCTGCCCAGGCCAGGCAGTGAAAGAGGCACAACGCTGGTCTCAGCCATGTTGCATGCATGTTGAAGAGGTTAGTGCACACTGGTAATTAAGGGCGATGGTTCTGAAAGCAAGAGGCGCCACATAAAAGATGGTGGTCCGAGTGCCTGGTTAGGCTGCCTGGCCTGCCAGCTGACCCATGCCATACAACACAGAGGACAATGAGGACATGCGCCAGGGCTATTTCAGTTGCTTTCCCAAACTTCTTGTTGGGATGAGGCCTGCAATTTCAGCCCCTGCCGTGGTCAAGGAAGCCAGCCCTGTCTAATTATACCGTGCTGCCCCAAAATAATGTAAAAATGATTGCATGCTTTCATTTCCTCATCAAAAGGAGGACCCAAACGAAGGCCGCAGCCCACATGGGCATGTCATCAGAAAGGACACGCCGTGCCAAGAGCCTTTTTATTGTTGAGACGTTTAACTAAATAATCATTAGAGATTGATCGTTGGAGAAAATCAACGGCTAGAACTACGTAGCCCGCGGCCGCTTAAATAAATATTTAGTCAGACGAAAACAGCTTTGGTTTAGTGTTCCAAGGGAGAATATACAAATATAAACTACCTTGTTGATACGTTCAGCCATAATTTGAATGTACAGTATACGCCGGCCCGTGGTTGGTGCTAGCTCAAAAGCCTTGTTATGTATATTTAGGAAATGGACCAGCTTCAACAAAATGAAAACAAAACATTGATTCTGGAGTGTGTTCGCCGTCTAAAGTAAATCTATGCAGTCGATAGAGCCCCCTCCCCCCAGCCTTCCCAGTAGAGCAGGATGTTTTCAATGTACGTCAGAGAAACAAATAGAAAAGGTAACCTTGAGCCTTTTGTAGACAAAAAGACACTTGGTATTCAAAGTGAGAAGCCAAGCCTTCTGCGCAGGATATCCATTACGGACATCAGATGTTTACTCGGATAGTGTCTAGAGTTTATTTTCTTCTTCCTGGAAGAACGTACCCAAATACCAATTATGCATACGTGATCAACTGTGATGCTTTTAAAATGTGCCCTTTGAAAGGCGTGTGCTGTGTGCGTTTGTGAGTTTGTGCTGGCTTGTGATCTTGCTTCCTGTAAGAGAAAGAGTCTGAACATTATTAGCTGTCTTTTTAATGTGATGAACCACGGACACGGAGAAAGGCTGTAATGAATGCAGATTCTTTAAGTCAACACACAAAGCCACGTAACCACAGAACGGTCCACCAATAGGGAGGCTCCGCCGCCAGCCCGAGGACCAATGTGAGTCCCCGTGTTCTTCCCTGACCACAGTGACAGATAAACAAAAGCTGTCATGGTTAACAGACAGACAGCCCGCAGAGAGGAGAGAGAGACGGAGAGAGGCAGACAGAGAGAGAGAGAGAGTGTGAGAGAGAGAGAGAACGAGAGAGAGAGAGAGAGAGAGAGAGAGAGAGAGAGAGAGAGAGAGAGAGAGAGAGAGAGACAGAAACAGCGAGAGACAGACAGAAAGAGAGATATACTGAGAGACAGAGAGGGAGAGAGAGACAGAGACAAAGTGAGAGCAAGAGAGAGACAGATCGAGACAGAGACCGAGAGAGAGAGAGACACACATACAGAGAGCGACACAGAGACGTGTGCAATGCGAGCAGAGTGTGGAGTGGAGGTTTATAACAAAAGAGCCAAAAGATTGAATATGATTATTTCACAAAAAAACATCTGCTTTGAAACAAACAACCCAATAAAACAACACGTCACAGTCAAATTGACTTGTTAAAGCGTTGGCAAATAGCTCCAATGTTTTTCCCATAGGGCCGTTCTAACCTCGGGACTGCCTCAGACACTCGCCGGTCGCCATGGTAACAGTCAAAATACAAAGCGGTCCGACAAAAGACTGAAACATACGGACTAATAAGGGCAGCCTCTCTGGAATACACTCGCCGTCCAGACCGACGTTGTTCACCATATTAATACGACCCGGAGATACCATCTCGCCCGCCGCGGGGGCCATCAGTCACCTCGCTTCATCTCCAGGTGTACGAATCAGGCGGAAGATGACAGAGAAGGCAATTACAACGGCGTGTTCCCTTTTTAATATATCTTACTCGGCTTCATTAGTTTCACATTCTCTACTTTATTAAAACAACAAACAGAATATAAGCAGCCCTCCTGTGAGAGGAATTCCTTCTGCTTTTTAAAAGACGACAAGTCATTCAGGTTTTAAATGTAATCGAACACCGCGAGTGTCTGGATAACTTTATTGATCAGAGATGTACCTCTTTATTGTTAAAAGCCCATTGGGGGCGAGCCAGGCACAGAGCGGCTTTTACTTTGATGTCGTCAGGAACAGGAAGTGTAATGGGAAGCTCTAAAACCTTCACCACAAATCCTCACACACACACTAATGAGAACAAATTAACTGCTTAATGCTGAGCTAAGCTACTACAGACATAGCTAGTCTGCAATTTAGTGTGGATCCAGGGTGCTCTCTCTCTCCCTCTCACTCCCCATCTCCCCCACTGCCCAGAGCTCTGGAATGTCTTCACCACTAGCACCAGGGGGAGGGGTCTGTGTGTATCTTTGGGAGAGAGAGAGAGAGAGAGAGAGAGAGAGAGAGAGAGAGAGAGAGAGAGAGATGGGTTGGCACCATGACATTTCCCATTCCTCCTCTCCAGCCGATTTAATTGAGTATGGGAAAAAAGTATATCTGAGCCAGACAATATCTTTCCCACATTTTATTTAAACCCCATTTCCTAACAGGGAGACATTAGCGTGGCCATTACGGTGCAGAGACGTATGCCATGCAAGCTCATAGCATGGAGGAAGGCTCCTTTAATTAAACCATCACCTCGCGGAATAACAACAAACTGCTTGCCTAACACAAGCACTAGCGTTACAGACCACCAGTGTGGCATAAAAACAACTGACCTGGGAAGCACAGATGGTACGACTGCAGGAAGCTACAGATTCAGGCTCTTCTTAACGGCCCACCAAGGCATACAGAGAGCCTACTTTTGCTTGGACAGCTATGGCTCCCAGCGCATGTTGTTCTGAGAGCGACTGTCAGAACAGTATATCCCTCAGGTGCAAGGTAAACAACGGAATGAGTAAAGAGCCGTTTCTCACCGCATAAAGTCGGAGAAACCTGTAAATGAAGATGGGTTAATCGTTGTTAGTTTTGTTGCCTAATAATAATACCTAATAATGCAATGCATACATGGATCGTCAGGTCACAGAGCTGTAATGGATAGAAGGTCTGTGTGCGGTCCTGTGAATGGCCTGTTCTGTTCCTTTTTGCTCAGTTCTGTCAATGATTTAAGCTGCACTGATGCAGATTCCAATCAACTTATGAATAAAACAAAGCAAGCAAACAAGAGTATGCAGTGAGTGATGACAAGAGTATGACTGTGCAGTAACAACAGAACACCCATATAAGCCCATATACTTGACTTTGGGTTCAGCAATTTTCCAAGAAAAAGTATCTGTTCAATAAAAACTTAAAGCTCTATCGATGTTGATCTCCTGCTGGCAGAAGCTTCTTGGGGGATGTTCACACTGGCACCATTGTGTGTGTGTGGGGTTCTGTAGGCCTCTTCTTCACAGGGTGTGTGTGTGTGTGTGTGTGTGTGTGTGTGTGTGTGTGTGTGTGTGTGTGTGTGTGTGTGTGTGTGTGTGTGTGTGTGTGTGTGTGTGTGTGAGAGAGAGAGAGAGAGAGAGTGTGAGAGAGAGAGAGAGTCTGTCTGTGTGTGTGTGTGTGTGTGTGTGTGTG
>OMKX01065754.1:0-13976 GCA_900302425.1 Brosme brosme
CCTCCGTGATGAAGCGGAGGAGAGAGTTCCATCATCCATGGGTAACCGGTGCCGTTCTGTTCCAGGTCTCGACATTCAGGTGACCCATTCCCCTTTTTCTCTGAAAAGTTTCTTTCCGTGGGGCTCGTTTTATTGTTTGGAGGGAACTCGACCTGGGCTTTAATAACCGCTCGATGTTGATGCTGCAGGATGAGGAAGAGGAGGACATCGACAGCTTGGTCAGCATGCATAAAAAGGCAGTTTCCTCCAGTCGGCGGAGCTCATCGGTGCGTTCCACAACAGCGCTTCCTTATCACAGGACGAATGGACTCAAACACTCTTGCAAAATCGCCTGATTTGGTCTTTATGACAATGCACACGTTGCAAACGTTTTCCGTTAATCTTCCAGATCACGCTGGGAAGCACGATGAGCATTTACAGCGATGCGGGGGACTATGACTCGGTGGACGTGAGCGGGGAGATCGTGTATACGCTCAGCTACGACGAACACACGCAGAGCCTGGTCGTCAACATCAAGGAGTGCCACGACCTGGCCTACGCCGACGCTGCTCGGCGCCACTGCAACCCGTACGTAGGGTGGGGGGGGGGTTGTGGTAACGTACCTGTGCAGAGTCTGGCTTGACTGGAGATAAACTCAATCCAAGGTCAAAATGAATAACCTGAAGGTGATACAATTCACTTTTTGTTCATTGAGCAGACACTTATACAACGGGATGTACAGATACATGTCATCAAGGAGTAGGAAAGGGTTAGGCATCTGGCTCATGGATGCCTACAGGTAGACTGCAGACATAGGGGTACGAACCCAGAACCTTTCGGCTGGGTGTCAAACGCCTCAACCACTAGACCACTAGCAACGTTGTTGTTGACCGTTTTCTCTGAATAGTAGGGAAACCTAAATTGCTAGCTTCCCTTATCTTATCTTTCCTCTTTGCCACAAGCCATAAAAAACCAATGACGGTGTACTAAATATAAATGGCATGCACTACTGTCACACACTCCTCTGTGCATTCAGACAGACCTGTTGGCCTCTCGATGTTTCACCTCTGCACCCAAGCTGTACGTGCAGAACAAACATGATAACTTGCTACGGATGTGAACATCAAATGTAAATCTTTGTTAACCTCAAACCACACTCTCCGCTTGCAAGGATCACCACGATCTTAGATAACATAGCTTCCAATGTTTACAAAGCTTTGCAAAATAACCAAGCAGATTTGTCCTTGCAGGAAATGTGTCTCTCTATTATATCTAGTGAAGAAAGGGTTCTTGTGAAAGTATTTACAGCTGTTTTTGCACAGGATGACAGCTCACAATTGGAAAATGAATTGACTCTTTTTTTTCCATGTCCCTCAGGTATGTCAAATGTTATCTTCTACCCGAAAAGTCTCGCCAGAACAAAAGGAAAACCACAATCAAGCGAAATACTAACAATCCGGTCTACAATGAGACGCTTAAGGTGTTTACTTTTAAGACGGCTGTCTTAATAAGCATAGAAAAGTTGACACAGAGACGGATGTATATCATTGGCTAGATTTGTCTCTTAAGAAAATTAGTTTTGACTTTGGATTTGTTAAAACATATTACAAATGACTATAGTGGAACATTTTCAATTTAAAATATAAACCTGCACAAAGTACTAGAGTTAGTACAGTAGTTTGGTACAGTAGTGTGTCATAAATGACACACTGTGTTGACTGCATGCCATACCCAATACAGACTTGCCACACCCACACAAGCATACCATCAATGTTGACTTTAAACTTTAGGCAAAATATTGATTCTGTTCTTGTTATTTGTCACTATTCAATCATGCAGCGATGGCCTAAATTTGTTCAACATTTGAATGTAGTAATAATGCTCATTTGGATGAATGCAACACTTAATTCAGTTCAAATGTGGATTACGAAAGAAGCAATAGGTAATCTTGAGTTGATTGGGTCTTAAAACCAGTTTGAGTACTCCAAACATAACTTGAGAACTGTAGGATTGAATTCAAGGATTCTTTTTACAGTACTGGCCATCGTCTCACCTCTACAAGATGTTCCACTCCTACCTCCTTATCCTCTCCCTCTTTCCTCCACCCCCTCTATCTCTCATCCTCTGCTCCTTCTCTCTCCTCCCTCTGCTCCTCGTCTCCTCTCCACCAGTACTCTGTCAGTCGCCTAAAGGTGGAGGACCACACCCTGGCAATCGCCGTTTGGCACAACGGCCGCCTGAGCCGTAACGCCTTCCTGGGCGAGGTGGTGATCACTCTAGGTGTACGGGACCTGGACACTCCCCGGGAGGAATGTGTTCCCCTCATGGCCAAGGTATGGCACCACCATCCCAACATCCAGATGTCAAGCAGTCAAGCACATTTCGGACTTTGGGTGTTTTTTGGGTGTGAACGCTTATGTCTACAGTTTACGTTCAGGCATCGGTACACATCTAAGGGTTTCTATTTGAGTTTCTTTTCTTCAAACTCTACTCCGCCCTTTTCCTAAGTACAGGCAGTGTAAGTCGACAAGCGGGCGTGACTTAAACCCTGTCAATATTGATGGAGATAATTGATGTGACATTTTGTGTGGGCGTGTGTGTCTTCTGTGGTTTATTTTATTCAGACAGCCTCTCCCGAACTAGCCTCTGCCTTTACACATTACAAGGGGGATTTGGTCATCTCCTTGAAGTATCTTACACCCAAAAAGCCCACAAAAGCAGACCGAATCACAGGTAAGACTACATTATGCATGACGGTCTGACTTATAAAATGGAAAAAACGAATTCTAAATGTTTTTTATGTTTAATTTCTTTCTTTAGGCAAGAAAACCAGTGCAATGGAAGGAGGGGAACTCCATGTCCTAATCAAAGAGGCCAAGAGTTTGGTTGCAATGAAAGGTGGAGCTACCGCCGACACCTTTGTGAAAGGGTGAGTGGCAAAATAAAAATAAAAAAACCTTCAAGGAGGAAGAAAATTAAATACATGATGTAGGAATTTGATAAATGGCCCTTGACTCGCTCACATCGCCCTCCTCTATTCTCTATCTATACATTACACTCCTTTTCTGTACCACCCTTTCAGGCACCTGTTTCCCGCCCACGTCAAGTCAACGAAGAGGAAGACGCCTGTGGTGAAGAAGAACCTGAACCCTAACTTCGACCACACGTTTGTGTACAAGGAGCTGAGCCTTGGGCAACTGAGGTACATGTGTCTGGAACTCACCGTCTGGGACAGGGAGTCCATATCCAGCAACGAATTCATGGGAGGTGTGCGTCTGAGCACCGGCACAGGTATGTGAACGCTAGGGGACAGCTCTACCGCCTTAAGGTTGTTCCCCTTTCATTGGTTTATGGGCCCTGTGTGTTTGGGAAAACTCCTTCTGCAAATACACAGCCACGGCTGAACTGAAGCTAGCTGAAACCTCATTAAAATGCATAGCGGCACATGAACAGCGGCAGTTCACCTTTTAAAGGCGCTGTTTTCAGTCCTAAATTTTCAATTGTAGGTTATTCACTGCTGCTGTCCTGATTACAAATTGGCTACATGGAAAGACACCTTTTGATATCGCAACTAATTTAGCATTGTATTTTGGCCATCTTTTGCACTGCCAGGCACTCTAACAGTGGGGAAAGACGGTGTAGAAATGGACTCGGTGGGTGAGGAAGTGAGTCTGTGGGAGAAGATGATGCAGTACCCCGACTCCTGGGCAGAGGGCACTCTTCCTCTGCGCACCACCATGGGTAAAAACGCCAAAAAAGGACTCTTCTTGTAGGACCGCCGGGAAAGTTCTGGACACTGAGATGGAAGGAGCCATTTTTCAAATGGACCATACCACTTGAGACTAATTCCCTGTGAGCATCAAGCTAACAACACAATCTAGGGTGCCTCCTGAACACTACAACTATGCATCACTTCACTCTCATTGAGTTACAAATATTTACCCAGCTCGGCATGCGCTACCTATAATAATTTGGCATGGTGCAGTGACATAACCAACAGGTGTGAGTGTATCCAAATTATGCACATCATAACTGTATACCGGCTTTGGATGATATGCAGTTTAATCTGGAACAATGTATTGATATCCATCCATATTTATGACAGTGATACTCGTTTATATATGAACCTCCATGTAATATAAAGATATTTTTTAATGGCTGTGTAAAGCCTTATTCTTATCCCTGGAAAGCACATTAAAGTTGAAATACAATAAAGCTACTAGGATAGTTTCCAATTATGGGGGATATTTTATTTATTTTGAAATGTATTTTAAATGTTTGTCTGCAATGCCTGGCACTCAAATAAATATAAAGAAACGCTGTTATCTCTGATAGTGATATCACACTGGTAACATGGTTACATTCTACCATAACCACATTATATCCTGTAATTTAACAACAATATATTTTTTCCTCCGACTCTGGTCTCAGTCAGCTTTTTTTTATCCGTTGTTGATCAGTTTATCCTTATGACAACCAGAGGGGCCCTATTGGATTAGTCGCATAAGTCTCGGTGCAGTTCCAGCCTGTCGCGTTCCTCCTCGTCCAGCAGGAAGTCATCAATGTAGGCAAAGAGTTCGTCCGAGGTCATGGTGCTGATGAACCTCTCGCGGTCCACCCCGTGTTGGTCCAGAATCAGCATACTGAAGTAGGACCGGGAGATCCTGAAGGCTTGTCTGCATGGGAACGCGACACCAAAATAAGAGTCCCTTTCCTCCGCTTTTCATTACACTTTAAAACTTGAATTGTTTGAGGAATTGCACAACTACAGCCATGTTCCCGTACACACAGACACACATACCAAACACACTCGGTATACACGTGTGCCTTCAGCTGTGACTCTTGTCTAGTCTCAAATGAGCCAAAGCTCATCAAGCTCTGTTATCTTCATCCATGATTATGCGCATAGCGTTTGAGCATACGACCCACAATACACTACATTGTTGACACAATTGTGTTCTGGATGAAGCCAGGGCTTTTCCACTTGATTTGAAAATCTCCAAGCACTGAATATGGATATTGACTTGCTATAGTGTCATTTGATCGGCCATGTAACATGGACCCACAAGGCAGGGGCCTGGTTACCTGAGACCCTCGATGACTTCTGAATGAAGTGGTCTTTGTTTAATCCGGCCACGCTCGCGAGGGGACGAACCCAGGAGCTCGATCACGGTCACATGACGCAGATCCAAGCCACAGCCTGATTTCTGAAAGTGGTTTGCAAAGATAAACACAGAGTACTGCAGCTCTGCGTGGGTCCGACAAAACTGTAGGAATATTAAGTCTTGATGAACTATGACCTTATCCGATGATATACCTGTGCACTACTCCTCACCTGTATCATGAGGTTCTGCAGCCTGTATTCCTGGTTCATCAAATTAGGTGTGGAGATAATTAGCAATCTCCTCTTCTCATAGAATTGATCCAAGAGAGCAGAGACTGTCTTTACATCCGACTTGAACTCCATTTCTATGGAATAGAATACACTAGTTAGCATATTCATTCAATGTACAGCCACTAACGTTTAAGGTGTGTGCGTGCACATGTTTCTCCGATAGACATTATCGTTCAATTCATACCATGGCTTTGCAATATGGAAAACAATATGCCAAGTGTTACACAACATACCGTCCAAACAATCCAACTGATGGTCTGATTTACATTGAAGTATATAGTCATTAAACATAGAATATCAGATGCAAACTGTTTTATTAATCTCTGCTGTTGATGTTTTATCATATGAAGAGCAAATATTCTAATCATATTTCATTGAGACTACAAAATTATGTTTTTTCCGCAAAGTCAATAAAGTTCCCGGCATTTCCATACCACGCAAAAGACGATAAATAGTAACGCTGAATTACTGCCCAAACTGCCCTGATGCAGACTGTGTGTTTCATCCACGCCATAGAGCAGTCCCAACACTCACGTTTACACTCTGCAGGAGCGCCACTCCAGCTGTTGTTAAACTGGCACACGCGGCTCGATGTCCCCTTCCTCTCATAACCTCCATCGCAGTGGTACCCACACACTGCCCCGTAGTTATTCGTGTCCGAGGAGCAGGACAGGTAACCATGCAGAGGTGGCTTTACGACCTCACATCTTCTGACTTCCGAGCAGAACAAGGGGGGAAGGGGCCTTTCAGATTGTAACTAATACAGCAATAAAGGGACTACATGAATGATTTGTGCATGCACACATCGCTTTAAATTGCAAATATATGAACAGGTTGTGATTTTACTTGAAACATGAGACCTTTCTTGACTCTCCGCTTTGTAGAAAAGCCGGTGGGCGGTTTTCTGTTATATTTCAACTTGCACGTTTTTTCATGAAAAAGTAAGGAAGTGACGTGTTTTTGGACAACATTTGTGTTGATTGAAACTAACATTAGTTTATGATTGTTATGGTCTCTCAACCCACGGAGCTCGCACTCAATTGCTCTGAATGCACGAGCTCTGGCAGGCTGCAGTTCATTTACCGGCCAAAAGGGGCCAGTAATGAGAAGGGATTTTTGATTCTTACACGTAGTCCCTTTAAAAAGTTGAATGTTAATATTTCTCAATTTTATTCAATTTCTTTCCTCCCTAAGATATGTTGATGAATCCAGCCAAATTCAAATCAAGTGAGATAAATACGATTATGTTATGTAAAGTAAGCAACTGCCTTACCCACAACTCTGACGATAAACTTGCAGCCGGCCCTGTTCCTTGCTTGATCGTACACTTTATACCGGACAATGGTGGCCCCTTCTTTAAAGGCCGTGTCGGGCTCTTGGCCGACCAATATCACCCTGCACAGAGAAACAATGGCACACGTGGTACTTTCTATTCAAAGAGCAAACCGGAAGCTAAAAGAACAAAGTGTTGACATACTCAAGTGCTTTATCAGCCGTGTCCTTGGCAACAGGGGGGTCCCAGGTAACCTTGGCGGTGAGCGCTCCCGGATCGGCAAACTTGGCTCTGGACAAAGGACACCTGATCTTTGGGGGATCATCATCTGAAGAAAGAAATGAACTAAACTGAGTTAACTACCTTGCAATACCGCAGGGGAGAGAGAGAGGGAGAAATGATTGACCTTTTCCATGGGCATGAGCTAATTACCAAGGATTTATTTTCTTTTGAAGAGGACTGTACAGTCAAAGATAATCTGTGGTGTTGGAGGCAGTCCAAAGACAGAGGAAGGAAGCGTATGAAGGGCTGGGGTGGAGATTAATGTGTTTGCTGCGTGGGTAGAGACAGGATGTTGGGGGAGCTAGGCAACACATGGATCACTAACGACCATCTTTATTGCAGAGAAAGATTTAACTTAAGTATGTTTCATAATGGGGAAGTACGACTTGCTCTAAGAAAAAGGCTTTAGAAAACCAAATGTACATCCCAAAAAAATGTTGGGGTGTAATCTAAGCAGACGTGAGGTGTACCTGTACACACGGGTTCAACGTTGCTCCACGACCCATCTACCTGGCAGGTGCGAGAGTGTTGTCCAATGATTCGGTAGCCGGGTTCGCAGGTGAAATCACACCTGGAGTCCACCACAAAACCCTGGGTGCAAGTGTACCTGCCGTGCGGGTTCAGGTGCAGCACATGGCAGCGTTTCCCTACAGAAACCACAAGGGCGGTACTCTCGTGAGGGAGGGAACTTTATTAGTCTTTCGCATTAATTACACACTTAAACCTATTTGAGGCTCAAATAGGTTTTATTCATGCCATAAACATTAAAGTAAACGCTCACTTTTGATCAAAGTTTCATTTTTAAATGACGCCACCGAATATATATATAATATATATAGGAGTCACCAGATTCTCGAGGAAGTCCAGAGCATTTTATTTGTGTAGCCATAAATCACCGTTACAGTCTCAAAGGATTTCAAAGACCCACTGTGGAGTGTGTGTGGATGATGGCTGGTTTAAGCAGCCTCACCTGGCCCGAGTCAGACTGACTCTGGGGCTGGATGAGGCTGCACACCTGTTGTACATTGAGCAATCAATGTGCACAGGTTAAATCAGCCATCACCACACACACTCAAGGAGATCTCCGGCATGGCAGCACGGTACAGTTCCTGCTGTGTATCATTATACTCAACCTTGGCAATAAGCCGGTTCCAACATCACCACCCTGCATCCTCGTCATGTGGGAGCCTCGTAAAAGTCACCTAGGTGGAGTTCGGCCGTCACCTAGGTGGCGTGTAGCATCGTCATTGCTACACCCACATTTCCCAACACCCCTTAACACCAAGCCCTCTAAAGGGAGGGGAAACTCTGCAAATACAGTGGAGTAAACCTGGAGAAGTAACACAGACGAGGGATCCCTCCTTCCAGCCTGGGATGTTTAGAACCAAGTGCAGTAGGTGCCGAATGGCCATATAATGGCAACGTAAGACAAAGCAGAAACGAGGATGAGTAAGATCAGAAGTAGATCTGCCAGGACGTACGTCTGCAGTAGGCCGTGCCGGACCAGCGGCGGTTGGCCAGGCATTGGACGGAGGACTTGCCCATGAGCCTGTACCCGCGGTCACAGGTCATCTCACAGCGGGTGCCTAGCGTGCTGCGGTAGCTTTTACCCCGAGGGGAGACGCAGTTCAGCACCCCATTGGGCAGGCTCGGAGAATGACACCATGTTGGATCTGATGCCACAAAACACAGAGTATGAGTCGCTGAAAAAATGACTTGTATGTGATGTGGTAGTCAGTCAAAATGAAGAAAAATGCAAATGCATTCTCAACTGAAATTCAATTGTCATGCATTAGCATTGTGTGTGTGTGTGTGTGTGTGTGTGTGTGTGTGTGTGTGTGTGTGTGTGTGTGTGTGTGTGTGTGTGTGTGTGTGTGTGTGTGTGTGTGTGTGTAGGCCTATATCAGCCCTTAAAAAAAGAAAAGAAAATGAATGTGTTGGCTCTGCTCAGAATAATGACCCCATCTAAAATACTGTCATTATCGTCTCTGGCATAATGCTACTGTACATAAATATTCCAGCTGTCTGCATAATGTTAGGCATGAACAGGATACAGTATTGAGCATATGTAGGCTTCAGGTTAATATTTTCCATACAATTCTTTAGGCCGCCGTAGGAGGAGTGAAATACTTACTAGTCCCTCTGGCCAACCTGACAGTAAATAAATACAGAACCTTCGGGAAGGTGAGAAATCTCTCCTCTTACAATGGGCTCCGCTGCAATGATATGAAATGCAAAATGAGTTAGCTGATAATGCAATACATGATATATATATATATATAATCCCATATATAGGTCTAGATATTTTACTACAATAGCTAGTTGTGTTAAGACACAAACCACATAGGTCTTCCAATAACTGGGCATACTCAAGTATATGACAGATTATGAAGATGCTTTCATATTCATTACCTTTGACACAGTCAGGACACCAACTGTTTCCATCGGCGTCTTTATCACCTGAGAAATATGCAAAAATATCCTTTCCCTTTCTATCGGATACAGCTTTACAGAATTCATCATATCCATGCACTTTAACTTCTTCGTAAAGGGACATTATGCACACCGGGATAAGTTAAAATTCACAGAGCAAGAAGCGTAAAGAGAACGACGGTGTTGTGCGTCTTTTATGATGTGAAGGCGCTGATAACTTCTATATATAATACTCACAGCACACACATAAACTGACAGCATTAATTATACTTCCTGTATGGCCGAAGGTTCTTAAAGTGACGCCGCCCCATTTGCCAAACTTAGCCAGTCGATTGCTTTAATTTAGACAGTTAAAACGATTCACGGGTGATATGTAAGTCATGGATACACATACATATTTTTCAATGTGGAACACTATTTACTATTTTAACTAAAGGCCCAAAATATTGTAATTGTGCTTGTGTATAACAACCCGATAAAAAACGTATGACGTTGTAGGCTTGCCGTAGTTTATAGGAAGTAACTTCCGCTTTTTTCCTATAGGCGGGTCTTGTTGTCATGGCGGTGTTTTAAACAACGTTCATTATATCTTTGTCACAAAATGACGAAGTTCATATTATATGACATGGTTATTTGCCTCAAATGACCAAGGTCGTGCGAAAGATGAATTGCTAATGTAGTATATGACCAAAGGCTATGTAGTCTAAACAAGGAGGACTAATGGCTACTGTTTTGGACCAATTTAACTAGCATTTTAGCTGTCGTTAACGTTGTTTGTGTTTAGTCAAATTAGCCTAGTTTTTGATACAATGACTTCGTATATGCTGTCCTGTCATCAAGAGCTAGTGGAATCCATATAGATAGTGTTGTTGTGGAAACCAGTTGATGCTGGGTTCAATTTTTCCGGTCTATGGGTTAAACTCATAATTTTAATGTCGCATCATGACATCACATATATCACACAGGGAAACCTCAAATACCCTGGGACTGCAAAGTCCAAGGAGAGAGTGGGTCGTTTCAGATCCAAACCATAAAATACACAACCGTAGTGCTGCTGGACCCTTTCAGACCAAGGTAATCACAATAATAACACAATAATAATTGTCTATAAGCCTAGCTGTGACTCTACAATTATGTAGGTCTACTAACGTTACATACATAAATGTGTATAAAGTGGGACAGAGTTTCTAATCACACCTACCATATAAATGATTTCATTGCAATAGCTTAGTTTAACTTAGTTGACCTCACTATATGCTGTCGATTTATGTAATGCATTCTGCATTGTCATAGGCGTTGAATAAAAAACAACCGTGCAGCGCCAATTCTAAGCCCAGCTACTATTACTACTGCTTTTTTAACTGTATACACATATAAACTAGTGACGCAATAAGTCATAACAAGCAAAGATAACACAACAAAGCGCTGCCAAACAACAGAGCTTATTGCCCACAGACTTGGACTTTTTTTATTCACATAGCTGATGAATGTGCCCCTGTATATTTTTTTAATAACTCCACTAACTTTAGTCTATGAAAGCGTATTCTCTTCATAGTTATTATTGAAACCAGCTGCACCACGGGAAAGCAGGGAGACGAGGGTGCTTGCCAGTCGAGGATAATAATAATAATTTAGATCCTTTTCTTCCTAACCACAGTTACTCTTCAATGAGGCCATGCCTACGAGCTTCTTCAACCGCGCCACACGCGTCGGGCCGCCATCTCCCATCGTGATCGAGAAGCTCGTGCCGCGGTCGGAGGAACCGGAGCGTCCGAGCAGCTCCAGGAGCTCTGTGAACTTCTCCACCCTCTCTGAGGAGCGGCTGATGGCCGCTGTGAGACTGGCTAAGCGAGATCTCCGGAGACGGCATCAAGAGTCCGTGAGGAGCTCCACCGCCAGACCTCCACTGGAGGAATCCACCCAGGATACAAGCAGCGTGGACTCGGAACAGGTCGGTACTCTTAATGGTCCTTTCTTCAATTCCCTTTCCATTTAGTTCATCGCTCATCAAATTGACACGCATATCAATCAAGCCTAATCGTCAATCAATGAATCAATCATTCAACAGAGCCATGTTCTTTATTCTAGGAGAATGAAGCCAGTGTCGAGTTAGGACCGAAAACCTCCAGCCCCAAAGAGAAGGCAACTCGATCCGGGGCCAGGTTTTTAGTCCAGTCACCCCAGAGGAGGTCTGTGTTGGCCGGTTTTGGTCATGGCAAGTCCCCTCCGACCAGAGACCCTGGTCTGGGTCCCCCAGATAGAAGCCATCAGCCCCAGCTGAGCCGGGAGATCCAGAAAGTTCAAAAGGAGCTGCTTGTCTACATTGAAAAAGTAGAAAACAGAGGTAAAACAATTCAAATGATTTCCTGATGAACATTTTCCCTGGGACATTTCACTTTGAAAATATTTTTTGTATACAGTTTTTTCAAAAAAGGTACAGTACTTTTATGATGTGTAACTTCAACAACAGGGCAAAAAGCAGAAGAGCCTTTGGAACCAGACGAGCAACAGAAGAAAGAGATTCACTGTCAAAAACAGGCTGCCTATTCAGCGCGTATCATCTATGGCCTTCAACAGCAGGTAATAATATCTGTCCCGCGTCGTTTCCACTCGGTAGACTCTAGGTAGCGGTTTGCAGTGAAACTTGGGATACTTTATATTCTGCACTGTTGTTGTCTAGGTCAAAGACATCCAAGAGGATATGGAGAAGTCGTGTACCCAGAGAGATCGCAGTACCAAAAAGGTGTGTTCAATGCTAACGGTAGCCCCGATCCAGGACGAAAGGCATCTCTTGTTTTTCTCTTTTTATCATCAATGGCACTCATTGTGGGCTCTGTTTGGTCAGTCCAAGGCCGTGGATCGGTTGGCTGCGGCCCATAGATCTGCTCTCAGGGCCATGCGGGTCTTTACCCAACAGCTGTCAGAACCGCCCATGGGCAAGGTCCCGTCCCATCACAAAGAACTGAGCCAGCTCCTCCGCCAGCTCGCCTTGTGCGCTGCCAAAGTGGAAGTGGACCCCGGTTCGACCGTACCCATGACGGCTCTGGACGTTCTGCAGAAGCTAGAGGTGAGAGCTCTGCTCGTGGTACACAACATGTTATACCTGCTAAGATTGTTTTTTATATTATTTCAAATGGATTCGATTGGTTTACTTGTTTATTAAGAATACGAAATATTTAATGCTCTCACCTCGGATACAATTTCCATGATACAGCCTATATGGTCAATAATGTTTACCACTTCTGGAATTTTGTCATTCAATTTCTCCTACTTATATTGTAGACAGATGAATGTATGGAGATGTTTTTCCTCCTGAGGCTTTGGATATTCGTATTTATTTTCAGATCTCCTTTAACTTTTTTTACTATTCTGTATTTCTTCTGCTGTGACACCTCAGCCTCCCTTCTGGATCGATGAAGCGCCTCCTGTCTTATCCTATCTTTTTCTGTGAGCTGTGAAGTTGACTCGGTCCTGTGTTCCCCGCAGAGCCTTGATTCAGCCTTCAGTAAACAGGACAGATCTCAGCAGAGACAAGCCCCAACACGCAGCTCCTCCTCACCTCCACGCGGGCGGTCTCCTCCGCGGCACATGTCCACCCCCTGTGCACCCAGGGGTGCCCCCATCAGCAGAGGACTGGGACGGCACAAAGCTGTAGGACCCAGAAGGAGCATTCATGGTAAACACGCACGGTCTGGTCAGAATGACGCGGCAGGTTCACTTCAGAAGAGACTTCCTGCCCCAAACATTATGTTTCTGCAGGATAGTGTAGTCGTAGCTAGGGTGTGACTCTAGACAGCTCTACCCCTTAATGACATGGATCTGAATTGACTGTAAGTCGCTCTGGATAATTGCATTTGCTAAATGGAAGTACTCCATTTAATATATATATATATATAATTCTTATTCTTTTTATAACTGTATTCATAATTCAGTACTCAGAAAGCAGCTTTTTGTTGTAGTTACACATTTCCCCTTGAGAATTGTTCCATATTTCAGATTCACTTCTGTCTATAATATTATCGGTAGTAGTTTGTGGCAATAATATTCAAGAGAAAATAATCAAATGTCCGTGCTTGCTGCTGGGTCCTGTTATATTTTGAATTACACAAACCGCTTTGGGTGGCCGACAAGCCAATTTATCTCCCATGTTTCAGAAAATCACTTGAGCTTCCCTGTTCGTTTGTGTTCGGGCCTCCCTCTGGGCCTCAATCATTGCACCGGGCGCTGGAAATTGATAAGGAGCCATGATGCAATGACAAGAAAATGGCCACCAGAGCCCAAGTCAGGCGTTTGGACCCCTGCTGTTTATTTCACAAGTGGATGACTCCTGCTGGTTCTGGTTGCGACAAATCGCTCCCCATGGGAGAGGGTGGGAGAGAGACAGAGGCAGACAGTCAGAGATAGAGAAGGAGAGAGAGAGAGAGAGAGAGAGAGAGAGAGGCAGACAGACAGAGAGAGAGGGAGAGTGAGCGGACACAACCACACCTCGATGAGCTTCAAATGCACTCCAGATGTCCATGGCAACAAATGCACTCGTAACCAACGTTTAAACGGAGGACAGACGTGACTGCAGAGCTCTCTGGTGAGATTAGTCAGTCCAGCCCCGCTGAGACC
>OMKX01065759.1:0-13781 GCA_900302425.1 Brosme brosme
CAGCGCCGGGCCGCCCGCGGGTTTCGACGGGCCTTGCGAAGCCGAGATCCCGTTGGAGAACTTGGCCTGGAGGCCGGAGCCGTTCCGGGAGACGGGGAGGCCCAGGCCGCTGTCCATGGACTGGATTTTGCGTAGTTGAGCGGGCTCCAGTTTCTGGGGAGAGACGGAGGCGTGAGTCACAGTCGGTGTCCCGGTGGCCGGACCCCCTGTGGAGTGTGGAGCGACCGCCCGTCCCGTACCTTGGTGATCTGAGGGGAGGACAGGGGCCCGTTGAAGCTGGCCTTCCGGATCTGCTCGGGGCCCAGGCTGTTCTTCCCAGCATGCATCAGCGCCTGCTTGGTGGCGTGGCCGTCGCCGTTCTTCTTGGTCTCGGGAATCCTTCGATACAGAGGCGATGCATCGAGTTAATTATTCTCACAGGACCTCCAGTACACCATGAGACCAAGCAGGATGCTTCTCCTCTCACCTCAGGTAGAACAGGACGTAAGCCTGCTGGTTCAACACCACTTTAATGTTGCTAGAATGCACCATGGAGTCGTTCATTTGGTACCACTGGCCGTTGCTTGCCTATCCGGGCAAGAGAGATCAACAAGAGATCAACATGAGATCAACAAGAGATCATCATGAGATCAACATGAGATCAACATGAGATAAACATGCCAGCACAAACGCATCACAGCTTCACATTAATCACATCAAAGTCAGTCACACGACAAAAAAGTTTTTAAAAAGTTTGCACTCAAAGCCTTGCACTTCCATACCTTAACGTAGCAGTAATAGTGACCAGCATGGCAACTGTACCCAGAATGCACCAGGACAGCATACAGGCCGTACATAACCGGGTCGCCTACGTTTTGGGACATGTAGGGTCGAATGTTCAGGAACTCTGGATAACCCACGTCCTGGGAGCGGAGGGAATGATGGTGAACACAGGAACCCATGGCAGAACCGTTCTGAAAAAGCCCTAGACCAGGACCGTGGGCTGCTAACCTTGGTTATCTTCCCGCCACTGAAGTTGGCAAACCTCTTCAGCGACAGGGTCAGGACATTCGACGTTCGATGGACCGTGAATCGCTTAGTTGCTGGAACTTTCTTTTTGCACCTAGGGGATAACATCACAGTTAGCCATTTTGTCCAAATGACGCAAAACAACTCCATTCAGCACAGTGAGTCACAGTGAATGAAATATGTTCGACCATAGGGGAAGGTTAAACAGCAGTTTCTGTTATATACATTTTGCAGCGGTGGCTCTACGCTGCAGAATTATTGCCACCATTGCTTCATAATTTTATGAAATGTCATGAAGTCGCCACCAAACGACTCTGCAGAACTTTCTGCTCCACTGAACTCGACCGGGACGAGGAACCTGGACAGTGAAAGGCTGTCAATCACTCGCAAAGTCATGACAACCAAATAAACAACAGCAGGAGCACAGCCTCTTCTCCTCAGGCAGTGACAGACAGGGCAGAGGACAGGATTACGTTACCCGGAGAACATGAAAGAAAGATTTAACTCACTAAGGTTAAGTTAGGCAGATGTTAGTTTCTTAACATTTGGAATGTATTCTCTATTGATGTTCATGGCCAACTAATCATCATTAGTAACATGTCATTAAATAATGTTCCCGCTAATGTTAGCTAACTCAGTGAATAATCCTACCGTTATCGTTAAATAAAATGTAAAATAATTGAGATGGACGTTTATATATTAAATATATTAAATTAAAATATTCTAGATTGAATTTCCAGTCGATACACATGAGACAATATGTCTCGAAGAAGAGATATGGTGATGAGGAAGCTGGTCAGGTGACGCTACTCTGCTCAGGTGCAGATCAAAGTTCTTTGCCATGCACTTAAGTTTTGGAGGGAAGGAAATGCCTTCTAGTTCTAAAATATGTAACTACTAGTTCTAGTAACTTCTAGTTCTGAAATATGTAACGCTAATGGTGGATACTACGATATTTGAATGTTCTTACTGGTTGGGTGATCAAATAATTGTGATGTGAGAGAATTCCCCTTTTACTCATTGTCAAATGTAACCTTATCAGCAGAGCTTGGGACTTCAGACTTGAGACTAGGACTTAAATCAGGACTTTGGACATGACTCGCCTGCTGGGAGACTCGACTGAGCCTGCTCAAGACTCGACCGAGCCTGCTGGGAGACTCGACCGAGCCTGCTGGGAGACTCGACCGAGCCTGCTGGGAGACTCGACCGAGCCTGCTGGGAGACTCGACCGAGCCTGCTGGGAGACTCGACCGAGCCTGCTGGGAGACTCGACCGAGCCTGCTGGGAGACTCGACTGAGCCTGCTGGGAGACTCGACTGAGCCTGCTCGAGACGTGACTGAGCCTGCTGGGAGACTCGACTGAGCCTGCTGGGAGACTCGACTGAGCCTGCTCAAGACGTGACTGAGCCTGCTGGGAGACTCGACTGAGCCTGCTCGAGACTCGACTGAGCCTGCTCGAATCTTGACTGAGCCTGCTCAAGCTTTAACTGCTTTGGGACTCGAGTCTCTCTGGAGATTTGGAAGCAAAACGTTGCTTGGGCTGTAATGGCTATGATAAATATTAATGTTCAGCCCAAACATAATGCACATGGCTCACAGGAAGTGATGCACAGATTGATCGGCCAGCCATCATTATCGGTTGATATACGCCGAAAACAAGCGACAAAAACTATTGTTCACAAAATGCTGCATCATTATGTTCCTGTTCATTAGACCTCTCAATCTAACTGTGAATATCCAATATCTTTCTAAAATAAAAAGCAGAAGAACACTCAATTCATCACCAGATGACTCAACTGATTAAGTCAACCAAAATAGCTGTATTGGAAATATGCAACGCTGATTGCAAATGTGTAATCCATCTCCACTTCTACCATCAAGACCTGAGACTGGACCCCAAAGACTTCAAACCAGCTCTCGTAAGCAGTGAGTCAACGAGGCATTAGGTAGGAATAAAAAGATGGCAATAAATATGTTCAAAACTTGCACTGCAGCCAAGTGTCCTTTTATTTCATATTTTTATACTACCTATTGATATCCACTCCGACGACACGCGAGCCCCCCACCCCAGGTCCAACAAGACCCTCTGGACCTGGGTCCTAGAGAACCACTCAACCACCTGGAGGGCTGTTAACTTACTTGGCACACATGTAGGCATTCTCTCCACTCAGGAAGTCCGGCTTAACAAACAGCTCTAGCGCACGGACGATGTTGGCCGCTTGCTGGAAGACAAAAACAGAACCTTGTTAAAAAGCTGCTGCAAAAGGAAGGTATCTTTAAAATACCGACAGACACTTTGGTAGAAACCTACCCGGATCTCTATGGCGATGTCCAGGTAAGGGTCATACGTGTCTGACACACTTTTGCAAAGAGAGCACTTAACTGAAAGGAAAGAATTAAGAATAAATCAGGGGAATTCCCCTCCCAACCCAAACACAGTTAGATGGCGTGCTTCATGTTGGGTCCTTACCTCGTGACCTGAGATAACCACCAAAGATCTGGTGGACCAACGTGGTCGCCTGAGTTTGACGGTCGAGTCTGCAAAATAAAATAAACAATGGACAAATGGTTGTCATTCAGCTAGTGGTAAAAGAAAGTTTCTTTTTTTTCTCATCATGTTTCTTTAAGAAACATGATGGAGAAACATTGATCAAGGTCTTAGTGGTAGAAGGGGCCGGCGACGGAGAAACATTGATCAAGATCTTACTTGGGGTAGCCGTTCAGACAGGCCTTCTGCATCGCGTCAATGGTGTAACGCAGAAACTCATGGGCATCCTCCTGGCTGCCGAAGCGAAAGTGTCTGGCAATTTCTGTTGAAAAAACAGAACATTGTCTTAAAGTCGGAATTTGTACGATTACGATCCTTCCAGTTCGTAGGTGGGAGACTTTCAGAATTAAAAAAACAAAATAACTATTCTGTCCACTCTAACTGGCTGTGCAACTGTGGGGCGGGAGCTAGCTTAGCTCGCCTGGCGTGAGTGGGAGGGGTTTCGGTGAGTGGGAGGGGTTAAGGGTAAGTGGGAGGGGTTTCAGACGAGTGGGATGGGTTTATGGTAAGTGGGAGGGGTTTCAGTGAGTGGGAGGGGTTTCAGGAGTAGTAATAGTATGATTCTTGTAAACAACGAGAGATATGGGCTGGTCATCATTTTTATTCGTAGAATATATCAGAAATTGGATGTGATTTTATTGGTAACATTATTGAAATCCCTATCGATCATCATTGACTACATATATGTACAGGTTTTACTAAGCTACAAGCTAGTTGAAATGTTACTAATTGCAACTTGTCACAACACTTAAAAGTCATATTACTGGTAAATCTGAACCAGAATTTCTGCAGTGCATTTCTCTGGGTTCTATAAACACTGAGTCTCTTAAAAACAAGCAAAGCTTTGAACGAGGCTGCCTTCCACTTTATTTCTATAAACACTGGAAACAAAACCTTTTGGTGCCTAATGTCTAATAATATATTGTCGCAATCATCTCCAAACAAACTATCCATCCTTAGTGACAGCATTACCAAAACCCCACAGTGTGCGTACATGTTCAACAGGGTTACAGTAATGATGCACTCAATAACTACCACCCACACCCACCCACACACACACACACACCCGTTGAGGTGCTAAGGGCACATCTTTGTGGTGTTAAGCTCATTTAAATGTCTTCCTCTCAGCCTGCAGCTACAAGGAGACCCAGAGGGCATGGGAGAGGGAGGTAGAGCGAGATCAGGGCATAAGGAACCCAGCTGATGGGTGAGCGGTGGGAGAGGGGGGAGGGTGGTTAACTTCCTCTGCAGCTCAGTGTGCAAACCAGTGACTGCACAGATTCACAAATAGGCCATGTTTTCCTTTTGGTGCAAACTAGTGTCTGCCAAACTGCAGTCACTAGTTTGCAGAAAAACAAAAACAAGGCCTAATTGTAGTTTGCACACTTGCGGTTAGTTTGGGATCATTAAACATAGCACACGGGGAGACGGTGGCATTTAACCACAGACCCAGGATCAGGGATTCTCTAGAGAAACAACAAGAGAAGGGACCACACAACTCAACCGTATAGCCGTTAACAAGCAAGGAGCCTCACTTTTGAGATCTCTGATGAAGGACACCGGCTTGATGGCATTCCCTGTGTTGGCGTAGGCCTGGATGATGTGGTTCTGCATCACACAGATCATGCAGAAGCCAGACTGGTGACCTGAAACGCAAGGATGGGAACACAAGACAAAAGTCAAGGGAAATGATTTAGCTCTACCACGCTGTGGAACATTTCTCCTCAAAACAACGTTATTTCTAGCTCAGATTCGAGGGAATGTTCTCCTATTCAGCACTTGCTGTAGGCTACAAGGCAGCTTGCCAACTCTGCAACTTTCTCATTGCAGGCAGAGGTGAAATGAAGGCGTCCCTTTTCCCGACTAAACAGTGTGAACCATTATCAAAAGAGTTAGAAAAAGATGAATATTGTCATTCTGGTCTCCAGATCGCGATGTTCTAGGTTTTGCAAGTAAAGCCCTTTAGCAAGGTTTGTAAGACGTTAGCAGGGTCTTTCTGAAGCGCTCCACTGAGGAACTCGTCCCGGGTACTCACAGGTGCGGCTGTGCTCCTTGGAGAGCAGGTAGTTGGCGAGCGGCGGCGTGTAGGTGAGGCACTGCACCGTTGAGTTGAGGAAGCAGGTGTTGCCCAGGTTGTGGAGGCCAGCTCCCACCCTGTACACGCGCTCCCACTTCAGGGCCAGACGGCTACCCTGAAAGAGGACCTTCTGCGGGGCGGGGACCCCATCGCTCTGGACACCGTTGACATTCTCTGAGACTGAGGGAGAAGCTTGGTCAGGACGTGATCCCAGTAACACACCAACATGTGGGATTCAGTTGCCCTGCACACGACGGCCCACACCAGACTCTTACCTTGCCTCTTTATTTGTGTGGACTCTGGCGTCTTCTGTCCTGCCGCCTCGTTCCTGGGGTTGAGGATCACATACTTGGTTTTCAGGCTGTCCAGTTGGTAGGAGAATCCCTTGCTGGCTGGTTCAAATTCGATCTTCTGCAGGAGGACTTTTTTGGCAGAGGAGGCCAGCAGTTTGTTGAGGTCCGCCTCTTCGCTGGTGTCCTTCCGGCCAGGTTTCAAGGCCTCCTTGAGTTTGTCAACTATCGGCATGATTGAAGCATCACTACAAGAAAAGAAATGAGTCAATCAATAAAATCAATGAATAAACTGGAGTCATTCAACTGAACCAAATCCCACAAACAAAATAAGTCCTGCTCTGAAATCTCGTTGATGCAGGAAAATTCCCTAATGTTATAACAATCTCAACTCTCCTTCACCCAAATATTTTAGATAACACTAAGCTACGCATTCTGTAGTCCAACACAAAAAACCCTCCTGTCCCCAGCTCTCCCTCACGTTCCCACCGTTCTAGTCCTGCCACAGCTGAACTATCGTGGGACTTCTCCTTGAGCGAGACTTGGTAGCAGACCCAAGCACTTCCAGAGGCCATTCACTGACGGGGCGTTACTGCCCCTAAAGAAAGCCTCGCAGCCCGTTTTTGCAGATTACCACGGCAGCGCTCTCGCTCTATACTGGACCATGAAAATGATCAGAAAACAGGGTCCAGGTTGAAAAATCCCACCATCTCACCATCATCTGCAGGAGGCCTTTTGGTTTCACGGAAAAAGCGTCCGACCTTTTGTCACAGCGGTCGAATAAGACACCGTCTGCATTTCAGTGAGGCGTGACGAGCACGAATGTGCCATACAATCACTATAAGAACATCTTTATCACTGTAAGATATTATCTGCGTTACGGTCATAACACAGGCCTGTCAAGTGTTAAACATATGACCTTGGTGACTAAACCCAGTAACCAAATCATGAAAAATGACTTTAGAATAAGAAAAGATAGGTAGAGATATTTCATCACAATAATGAGTCGACAGAGTGCTAGGATGAAAAACGTGTACAGTATGAAAAGGCCATCTTTGTGCACATAACAGCGTGAACACTTTGTTCACAAGCACCATCTGCCAGTGTCAGCTGTTTGGCCATGAATGACTTCTGACGTGTCGCCCGCCTGATGTCGAACGGCAGGCCGACATCATGCTTTTTAAACGGGGATGTCTGAACCGTCCACGAGAGCACTCTTCCTCAGCATCTCAACGCCACACTTAATTACGCCCAACATTGAAAACGTGCCAAGGAACAGAAGCCCCCTCAAACGACGTCCGCCGACGCGGCGCGTTAGAGAAACGGTAAAGACGTTGGGGAGAGGGGAGAGGACGCGCGATGCACCGGGGAGCAGGGTGCTATCAAAGCCCTTCTGGGGCGGGCGGTGACGTCACCGGGAGGGAGGGCTGTACTCGTTTCATTCACAAGGACACGCTCACCTTCACGTGGAGGCAACGCGGATACAATTAAGAATGCCTCGGTCCACAGAGATGTCACGGCCGTACAAATGCTGGTGTGTTGGTTTGTTCATAAGGAGGCAGGATTCTCATGTGCACAAAGTGCCCACTTACCAGCTGTGAGTATAAAGGATGACTGATGATTATGCTGCCTGATCCCCAACGTAAATATTGAAATATTGAAAAGACTTCCATTAGGAATTATGTCGTAAAATGTTATCCACATAAATAGTGCAATTTGCCAAGAGTGAAAGCAGATGGGATAAGATGGTACTTTATTGATCCCAGACGGGACATTTGAGGATAAGAGATACAAAAACATTCAGAACTTTCTTATGGCAGTGAGACAATCATGTATTACCGTTCATTTGAAAATGAGAGCTGATGCATTTGGCATTAAATGGTTATGGGAATTTGAATCTGACGAACATCCAATTCCCTATGTTTTTGGGATACACTCATGGAAATAAACCTATTTATTGGGTATTCACAGAGTGTTTATAGTTATTTTAACCAGTTATTTTGTTAACGTGAAATATATTTCGTAACTCCAATTTCCAACACATGGACGGGCAACCTATTACATTATACATGCAGGTAGGTCATTTATTTAGAATAAAGATGGCTGTTTAGTGGCATACCAACGTACATAAGCCCTGACCCACATATACAGGTGCGACCAAGAGGTGTTCTCGATGTCTGACCACGAGTTTCTTTTTGTAGTTTAAACATCAGCACTGAAGCCACGTGGCAAGCGTGTTACGAGCACACCACTGGTAATTGACATTGCATACGTCAGGGCTGTGCCAGTGACAACTCTCTCTATTCTGTCCATTCATTCATTCATTCGTCGATATGAGATCCGTTGACAGCTCTTCGGAGGTCCCGTGCTGCTGCAGCACCCAAAATACCGCAACGAACACGTGTGTAACATGTCACGTCACGCGTAGGATACGCTTGACGTGACACGCGTGTTCGTCGTTACTGGACGCGAGACCGACTGATCCCGTCAGATTAAAGTTCAACACTCACGATGTCGCCACGTGGGGTCAGCAGCTATCTCGCGTACACTCCTATGTGACAAGCTAACCAAGATCGATTGGCTGATTATGATTAATAAATACACCGATCCTAGCAAGGACTTGGATCTTCTCGAAGCGTAACGTGAGCCGTCCTCTGCCCGTATGGGGAGGGGGGGCTGGGCTACTGACCTCATCGACGGCGACGTTGGATGAAAGGACGAAAAAAGTTTGAAGAACATTGACTGTAATAGTCGATGACATGTTTCGTGAGGTTACGGTTTTTATCGCGGCTGGAGGACTAGGTGTGCTGCTGTCGCGATATCTAGGTGTGCTGCTGTCGCGATATCCCCCCCGCGAGCGGAGCGGAGCAGCGCGGCGGTGTAGCCCGCGAGCTAACGTGGCGACGTCCTCCCTCCGTGCTGCAATGTAGCTTAGCATCGTGCTAACTCACAGATGTCTGGTCATACTCACCTAGCGTCCTATTTCCGACGAACACGCACTTACAAAATATAACGGAGGGAAACGAATGCCGTCTCGATAAACAAGTCGTCTCACCTTTTGGATGAGTTATCCAGAATGTACAGATATTATACGTTGTCTGTCGGATAGTAACGGCTACCGCAGCTCCTTCTGTCGTCCATGCTGCATTATGAGAGGGTGTGGACAAGGGTGACTGACTGAGACCTGCGACCAATCAGCGTGAGACTCGGTCGTTCGCAACCAAAAGCAGCCAATCAGCGGCCGTATTTAGTTATAGCAGTATGGACGCAAACAGCACGTGACTTTCAAGGAGCTCTGTTTACCAAAGCCCATTTTTAAACGTCAAATAGTCATCTAGCTTTTATTGCAATATCGAAACGAATTTATCTAATATACTATTTCGTATTCTCTCCTATACTGTACTATTTTACTCATCGACATTGTGATGACATTGTCATCGCTAGAGGTAGGCTACACACTTTCATTGAAATGTGAGGCTTTTTATGAATTAGAATTAATATAGCTAATTATGCAATCATGTAGACATTAATATATATCTTTAGGTATTTAAATAACAAGATGTTATTCAAACATATCTCTAAGATTTCTGTGTTAACTTACCTATTTTCAGAAATAGGCCTTCACGTTGTCACCGTTAATGGCCTGTAGATGGCATGAGATTACATGATCAGACTTTTGGGTCTTTCCGTTATTTAGGCTTATCAAATATTTGTAATGTTTGATTATTCTCACATTTTGCTATTGGCCTCGTTTCCATGGAGACTCTCTGTCAGTTTTGTAAGATTCGTGTCAGAAATAAGCATCTTACCGAACTGATTCAGCTCACATCATGTCTTCATTCTGCATAAGTGGAGTAAAGAAAAGCTTGCTAGATAAACATTTCTAGACTTGGCAAGTAGTGTTTATCTACTTGCCAAGTAGCCTACAGGACCTACATAAATCAATGAGTCGGGCATAGTACAATGATTGGTCAGAAAAAGGTAAAACATATTGTGAAGGTTATTTTTTATTGAAAGTATTATTTAAGTTATTAACAGACATGCATGCAAATCACTGCCTTCTCTTAAAATAGCTAATGTGAAACCAGCACAGTTCATATATCCAATGTTCTTTTACATGTTACATGTAAACTATTTTACACGTATGTAAGTAAAAGTGAAACATTTACATTTAGGCTTTTGTTCACGTTGATGGTTCTCCGAATCATCGCTTTTAAACTTTTTAAAGTGTTGTGCATTCTTAAGTCACCATTCAACTCAATTGCAAGGAGGCCTCCATGCAGTATCGCCTTTTTTAACAAAAAAATGTTTGTTGTATTAACAGTATTTATTATTGGGGTATTTGACAAGATGAAAAGGTGATCGTAAACTTTGACTGAACCATCTGAAATCACAAGTTGCATGCATATGTTTTTGTGTAATTACACAAAAACACAAAAACACAAAACAGAGACAGAGATAAATCCCCCTGCCTGGAGAAACTTCGAATTTGCCACCGTGGTAAAAGTGCATTATACGTCTTTGTAGAAAATATGGAAAAGGTAGTAAATCACAAAAAACATTATTATTGGCATAAAAACCCTGGGCAACTTTGTGCTGACTGACATTTTCAATGTTGAAATTAATACGGACATTTCCCTGCAGGTAGAATGCAGAATCAACTTTTTGTATCAAGTACATTTAATATATCACAGTAGAGATCCTAATATTTCCAAACAGGAGAACACAATTATTTTTACATCCATTTTATTTGTGTCATTTTGCACTGCTATCACAAACCTATATGAGAATGCAGGCCAGTTTATTTACCATTTAATCTATTAGCATTTCAATCATAATTTAATTATGTGGAAGTTTGATTCACATAATTTGTATGCTAAAATGACCTGATATGCATTCATTTAAATATTGTTGGTTCTAACTGAATAGCATAGAACTGCAACATTTCTGGTTCAGATTCAAATTCTTGAAGTCATTTCTTTAAAAGTGTGGTAAATAGAGAAAACATGCTTAGAGCATTATGTTTCGTATGTGGATTACATTTTTCTATTTAACTTTATTTAGCTTACAAACAATCCACAAGAACTCTTAAAAAAATACAAAAGTACACACTTCTAACCTGGACAATACATCTTCCTACGACGACATGAAAACATGAGAGAGAAACAAAACGTACTGGTTGAATCTTAAGTATTTTCTAGACATAGCGGGCCTACTGCCCGTATCCTCCATGTTGAGCGGAGACAGCGCTAGAGTTAGGGTTCCTCAATGTCCAGGAAGTCCTTCTTGGGTTGGGCCGCGCCCCGGTACCAGGCACAGGAGCCGTCCGTCCTCTGAATGCAGGCAAAGTGCTGGGACTGAGGTCCGCTGATGTGGTTCTCCATGACCCAGTCGGTCCACATGCACTCCTTGTCTGAGTGCAGCGTGCAGGGGATGGACTCACAGCGGGTGATCTGCACCGAGACAACCAGCATTAGAGACTGTGTGGTGGGATGTGATCGACTAAGTAGAGGGATAGAGCTGAAGGTTTACCATTAAGTACTCTTTTGGAGGAGAGAGAGAGAGATTTTAGATACAGGGCCTTAATAAGCAGGGTTTAGACCTCTTGTTCAAGTATGCCTAAAGGTAGACTGCTGACATTGGGGTTGGAACCCATGACCTTTGGACTGTGAGTTAAAACACCCTTACCCCCTTCCACTATCCTTCTCCTTACCTAGACATTAGTTATTAATGATGGAGGGGAATTTGAGTGTCAGAAGGAAAGGGTGGGGAATGTTGAAAATTTGACCGGAAAACAATCAGGTCGGCCATTGGCCATCTCGGGATGTGACCCATTCTCATACCTTGCAGTCGCAGCCCATCTGGTAGCGCTCCGGCAGGCTCTTCTTCTGAATAGGACTCATGGCGTCCCAGGGCTCGATGAAGTCACACAGAGTCACGTGCATGTTGCCATCGCTCTCCAGTTTTCCTTAAAAATGCATGAAGAAAAAAACGAGATGGTTTGACGATCTTCTTAAATCAGCGTTCCTGACGCGGCGATACGTGTTCCTCATAACGGGGATATGTGTTCTCCTCAAGGAACTTTGAAGGATTGCAGGGGGGTACTTGGAACATTTAAAGAAACAAAAACCTTTTTGTGGGTTTATGAACCATTGTTAAGTAATTCCACCTTTATAATAATGATTTGAATCTGAATATCACCTTAATAAAATGAATTAAAATCGGACTACTAAGATACAAGGTAAATCTGTCCAATAAATGACACAAATCAAGTGTTTTCCTTTTTTCCCTCTCCTAAATGTTTTGTGCTGGTCAGAGGGCTACTTTGATGAAGTAATATCTGGAATGGGGCACATTAGTAAAAATAGTTTGTGAGCATTGAAGTCGCCTTTTCTATGCCAAGCATATGATTGGTCGGGTCGTCACACAGGCGTACCTGTTATAAGGTACTCCATCTGGCCTTCCACCTCCAGGGTCACGCCACATAAGGCAGAGATGGGGGCCGTGTAGATGGCATCCACATCCATCTCGGGCCCTTTGTACATCTAGCAGGAGACCACAGAGAGAGAATTAAAAAAGGCCAATGTGAAGTCTGCATGTTTCAACACAACATGAAGCAGCATTTGAATATTTACCTTGGTCATCTTGACGTCATACTTGACCTGTTTCACTGGATTCCCGTAGACGTCGTTGCCAACGTCAACCTTGTTCACCGCAACAAGCTTTGCTCTGATAACTTGAAAACAAAAACGGAAGACGACAAATATCACTTTTTTTGTCCAACTTTGTCCGGAAAGAGGGTTATATCTTTCACTGTGGCTGACAAACGCCATCCATGTGAAGATTTGGGCAGCAAGAAAGTCTAAGGCAATTGGAAATCAAAAATTATTAATTTAAATAGGTCAATTCAATACAGCATATTCAATGATTAAACACACACACTGTGTTTCTATACGTTTAGTAGCATCTAAAGACCGAAATCCCCAAAGGTTCTAATGGAATCAAAAGAGCTTTTATTGTGGAGTATCGTGAAATCCCTCTGTAGTTAGGGAAAGGGAGGAAGAGACTGACCGACGGGCCAAAACCAAACCAAGAAGGAACCCAGGTTCAGTGGAAACAGACAGACTCTGCGGAACAGCACAACACAGGAGTGGGCTCCAGGAAGACGCCCGTCCGCGCTTCTCCAAGGCAGCAAACATAAAGGCTATTGCATGTCAACACAACTATGGCTGCACACCACCAATCATACATCCCCAGCAACACCACTTCATAGTCATGGTGATGAGCCATACTCCGAACACAATTCACACGTTTCAGAGGACTTTTACTGTCTGAACCGCTGGACCACATTAAGGACCGCTGGACCGCTGTCTGGACCGCTGGACCACATTAAGGTGGGGGGTGGAAATTCCGTAACTGTAAAATGTCCTTAACCGTTACAGTTCCCTTATTCGACAAAATAAAACGTTGTCAAGTAAGGGAGGCTGAGTTATAAATTAATAAAGAAAGGAATGAACTTTAATGTTCTCGTTTACGCAGCTGACAGGTCTTTCAATGGGAAAGCAGGCTGGGGTTGATCCATTGGAAGGTTTTGAAAGACTTGTATTCCCTCTTCCCACACTGAACTTCACAAAACAACGAGTGGGGTGTTGGATGCATGTGGTTAGGTCGGGTTTGTCAGTGTGAGTTGAGACTTGTAAACGGCAGCTTTAGTCTCCGAGTAGTCTTAACTTATTACCCAAACGTCCTATTTGGGAAAATTACAACAGCATAGCCCAGAGATGAAATGAGGACATCAAATTAGTTGCTTAACCGATTGAGTCAAAATGTTGCATACATCTGGATATTGTAATAGCAG
>OMKX01065762.1:0-10510 GCA_900302425.1 Brosme brosme
TTGTTTTTTTTTATTATTATTATTATTTTTTTTTTATTATTATTATTTTTTTTTGCCCTGGGGGATCTCCTCTTTTCATCTACCTTCTCCATTCCTGATAAAATGCAACCTTTAGATGATTAATACAACTTGCCCAAACTCAGACAATGGATCCGCTACTAGATTTTTAAGCTGGAATGTGAGAGGTCTGAATAGCCCCATCAAACGATCGAAAGTACTTTCTCATTTGAAGAGATTGAATGCCGACATAGTATTCTTACAAGAAACGCATTTACGTGATAGGGATCATGTTAGACTTAAGAGTCCATGGGTTAGTGATGTCTTTCACTCAACTTTTGATTCGAAAGCTAGAGGGGTAGCTATTTTGGTTAATAAAAGGGTACATTTTACCGCTTCTAAGGTCATAGCTGATAAAAATGGGAGATATATGATTGTTGCAGGCCTTATATACCAGAATCCGGTTTTATTAGTAAACATTTATGCTCCAAATTTTGATAACCCAGATTTTACAAATAGATTATTTGCCACCCTGCCTTTCCTAGACACCCATCTTTTAATTCTTGCTGGGGACCTGAACTGTGTTATGAATCCAACACTGGACCGCTCTAGTCCACGTACTCTCAACCAATCTTCCATGTCTAAATCAATTTCTGATTTTATGCTCCAAAATGGGTTTGTAGACGCTTGGAGATTTCATAATCCCCAAACCAAAGCATATTCTTTTTTCTCCCAAGTCCATCAATCCTATTCCCGCATTGATTATTTTTTTGTTGATGGTTCCCTGCTCTCCAAAGTGACCTCCTCCGAGTATCATTCAATTGTTATATCTGATCATGCTCCCCTTAGTCTCAACATACAGCTTTCGGGCCAACCCCGTTTCTCCTCACCCTGGAGATTTAACACTCTGCTTCTGTCTGATGATGCATTCAACACCTTCATATTGTCCTCAATTGATGACTTTATAACTATTAACAAAGATGACTCTGTCTCTTACTCATTATTATGGGAGTCGCTCAAAGCCTATTTGCGTGGTCAAATTATTTCTTACTCAGCTCATCGCAATAAAACCCGTAAGGCTAGGCTAAATGAACTCCTAATTAAAATCCGGGATATTGATGGACAAAATGCTATTAACCCATCCCAGAGTTTAGTAAAACAGAGATATGATCTGCAGGCAGAGTTGGACCTCCTTACAACAAGCGACGCTGAGCGACTTTTAGTACGTTCTCGTGCTACTTATTATGAGCATGGTGATAAGCCGAGTAGGCTCCTGTCTCATCAATTGAAACGTCAAACTACTTCCCGACTAATACCACAAATTAAAGATTCCTCTGGCGCACTTGTCTCTGATCCCACTTCTATAAATGACATCTTTAGGGATTTCTATTTCTCCCTTTATGAATCAGAATCATCATCAGACACGACAGAAATTACTTCTTTCCTCCAGAATCTTGATATCCCCAAAGTTGATCCCATTACTGCTAATGAGCTTGATGTACCTTTAAATGTGGAAGAAATTAAATCCTCTATCAAAGCCATGCAAAACAATAAATCACCCGGCCCCGATGGATTCCCAGTTGAATTTTTTAAGAAATTTATTAATAAGCTGGCTCCTCTCCTCAACTCTGTTTTTAACGAGTCCCTAGAACGTGGTTCATTGCCCCCCACTTTAACCCAAGCGTCCATATCCCTTCTTTTGAAGAAAGGAAAAGACCCTGTTTCTTGTGCCTCGTACAGGCCTCTGTCACTTCTTGATGTTGATGTTAAGATTTTAGCTAAAACCTTAGCAACTCGTCTTGAAAAGATTCTTCCTATCATCATATCGGAGGAACAGAATGGCTTCATCAAAGGGCGCCAGCTGTTTTTCAATGTCCGAACACTTTTAAATGTAATTTTCTCTGGTCATTCCGCCTCAACGCCCGAAGTTGTTATTTCGCTCGATGCTGAGAAAGCATTTGATCGGGTAGAATGGCGATATCTTTTTGAAGTTCTACAACAGTTTGGCCTGGGGAACAGGTTTATTTATTGGATTCGACTTCTGTATACCAACCCTCAAGCAAGTGTCCACACAAATAATTCCCGTTCTAAATATTTCACATTATCACGTGGTACTAGACAGGGCTGTCCCCTCTCCCCCTTACTTTTCGCTTTGGCCATAGAGCCCCTCTCCATTGCTTTAAGATCTCTCCCCCACTTTCACGGCATTCCTCGTTCTGGCATTGACTTAAAATTGTCTCTCTATGCTGACGACCTTCTTTTGTATATATCGGACCCCCTGACTACTATTCCGCCAATTTTATCACTACTGGAGAGATTTGGCTCTTTCTCAGGTTATAAAGTTAATCTACTTAAAAGTGAATGCTATCCTATAAACACCCTAGCTTTACAACTCCAACAGTCCGATATTCCTTTTAAGCTCAGCCCCTCTGGGTTTAAATATTTAGGGATTAATGTGACCCGCACCTTGCCTTCTCTCTATTCTGCCAATTATGTCCCTTTGGTTACCCAGCTTGGACTAGATTTGAAGCGGTGGAATTCTCTTCCTCTGTCATTGATAGGTAGGATTAATGTGGTAAAAATGAATGTCTTGCCAAGATTTCTTTTTCTTTTTCAGTGCACTCCTTTATTTTTGCCTAAAAAGTTTTTTAAGTCATTGGATGAGACTATTACTTCCTTCTTGTGGGGAGGTAAGACTCCCAGGGTAAAAAAGTCTCTACTGCAAAAATTCACATCTGACGGTGGTCTTGCCTTACCAAATTTTCTTCTATATTATTGGTCAGCGCAAATACATAAATT
This sequence comes from Brosme brosme, assembly GCA_900302425.1. Lineage (NCBI taxonomy): Eukaryota > Metazoa > Chordata > Actinopteri > Gadiformes > Lotidae > Brosme > Brosme brosme. The sequence goes on from OMKX01065762.1 coordinate 2,797, forward strand.
AACTTATTGGCTTCATTCTCCCGATCTATTATGGTGTAAGCTTGAGACCCAGTCGTGTTTCTCCTCTACACTACCGGCTTTACTCACATCTGCATTGCCCATTAACCCTTCTAGTTTCACTAAGAATCCGATTGTGCTATCTACACTGAGGATTTGGTTCCAATTTAGGCGCCATTTTAAGTTTTCTTCTGCATCCACTCTGATGCCCATAGTGAACAATCATCTATTTCCCCCATCTGTTGGGAATATCTCATACATTTTATGGCAAAACCGAGGCATTAAAGTTTTTAGAGACCTTTATAAAGACGGCACTTTTGCTACTTTCTCAGACCTGTCTAAAGATTTTAATTTACCCACATCCCATTTATTTATGTACTTTCAAATTAGGCATTGTGCCTCTTCTCTTTTTTCATGTTATCCTTTGCTCTCTATTAACCAGCCATGGGAAGACCTTTTGACCTTAAAACCCCAACAGAAATCACTAATATCTAAGATTTATGACAAACTCATGGCTCTGGAAAATGATTCAGCTGTCAAAAGCAAAAGTGCTTGGGAGAGTGAACTTGGGATAAATCTGACAGATCAATGGTGGGATAAAGCTGTGCATAGTATACGCTCATCTTCTCCTTGTGCCAGGCTGCAGTTTATTCAGTTTAAAGTGTTACATAGAGTCCATTTCACCAAAGCTAGACTGTCTAAAATATATCCAAATGTTTTGGACCAATGTGACCGATGCCATGCCTCCTCATGTAACTTTAGTCATATGTTTTTTTACTGTCCCAGATTACTTAAATTTTGGACTGACTTTTTTGTGATTTTGTCGGGGGTTCTTGGGGTTCAAATAAGGATAGACCCCTTGATTGCTATATTTGGGACCCCAACAGAACGGCTCCGTGTTGGCTCTTTGCAATCGGAGGTGCTAGCCTTCACTTCCCTTCTGGCACGACGCCGAATCTTGCTAATGTGGAAGTCTCCCAATCCCCCATCCATATCGGTCTGGCTCAAGGATGTTATGTTCTTTATTAGATTAGAAAAGATAACCTTGTCGGTTAAAGGCTGCTCCACTAAATTTACAAAAAAATGGAATTCTTTTATATCTTACTTTAACTCATTATCAGCCCTGCCCCAAGACTAATCCCCCTGCCCCCCCTCTTTTTTTTTTTTTCTCTCTCTCATTACTATTTATTTTGTGTTATAAGTTTGATATTTTGATATTTGTATAATCGATGCTTATTTTCATTGTTAAAATTTGCATTGTATACTCATGACAAGACAACTGTTCCTTGTGGGTGTTTTTGTTGTGTCTATAAAAAGAAAAAACCCAATAAAAATATGAAACAAAAAAAAAAAAAATGCCTACTGCTTCTTTTCTGAGGCCTTTTTTCAATATTTGGTCCTGACTGTATAGTCTTTAACTCTCTTAACTCAACAGTCTTTAACTCTCTGTTGCAGACTGGAGTTATAGTACCATGAGACGGGTCTCCCGTACAGACCCCCATATGGCGTTTTGTGCAAGTAAAAAAAGCAGTAAATGACGCGGTGCACCAACACGCACCTAACGTACCAAACCCGTACACTATCCTATCGTGTATTCCTACATCATTCAAATGGTCCTCAGTGGTGGATCTCAGCAACGCCTTTTTCAGTGTGCCAGTGCACAAAGACTGTCAGTATTGGTTTGCATTCTCGTTTAAAGGTAAAGAGTACACGTGGACACAATTGCCACAGGGCTATGCTGAGTCACCCACCATTAACAATCAGGCCCTCCTGGACAACCTGGATATATTGACACCGCCAGACGGCTGTGTCGTACTACCACATCAGTGATCTAATGATAGCCTCACCTACACGACAACAGTACGAGAAGGCCACTGTAGATTTACTACATCTTCATAAAAATGGCAACAAGGCCAGTGCATCCAAATTACAATGGTGCACAGAGACAGTGATCTTTTTAAGCCATCAGATTACTCCAGAGGGTAAGACTCTCTCTGAAAAGAGGGTAGAGGCCATAAAGGCCATCCCCAAACCCATTACTGTTAAGCAGTTAAAGTCATTTTTAGGGTCCACATCTTAGTGCACAACGTTCATTCCTAATAACTTAGTATTAGAAGTATCCCTGAGCGCAATCACTCAAGGGTCAGGGGAGACAGCTAGCTCCAGGTTGGTTTGAACTCCAGAGGTAGAAGAAGCGTTCTGCGGGCTGAAGAGGGCCTTACAGCAGGCCCAGACTCTTGGTTTACCAGACCCGACCCAACCCTTTACTCAGACTCTTGACAAATGTAACGGCTACATGACATCGGAACTGCTCCAGGAGCATTGGGGCAGGCAACGACCAGTAGCGTATTTCTCCACGAGATTAGATCCAGTGGCAGCAGGCTTGCCTATGTGCTTAAGCCCATTGGGAGCTGCAGAGAAGACAGTGCACAGCTCCAGGGACTGTAGGTTATACAGATCTTACCTTGCTTGTTCTCCAGGCTGTGTCCCTATTACTATTAGATCAGCAAAACCTGTCACCTCTCTGCTGCACGATGGCTGCGCTACAACACATGCCTGATTTAACTGCCCAACATCACTGTAAAGCATTGCAATGTGCTAAACGCTGCTACATTGAATCACACAGAAAGTGATGGTGAAGGACACCATGATTGTCTCGCTGCTGTAACAGAAGTTTGCTCCCCCAGATTGGACCTGAAGGAGCTTCCCCTTTCCAACCTGGAAGTGGAACTGTTCTTGGACGACTCTGCCTCTCTCAACAAGGAAACAGCCGCTAGGGGCGGCAAATCACATGCATTGTGTGTTCATGACTCAGAAACTCCCACAGCGCCAATGACAATAAAGTCTTTACGTTTATTCTGAGTTACGTTGTCAATACAGTTCAAAGAATTTCCAACAAAGGTGATTGCAGGCTAGAGATGTGAAGTGAGGGAAAAAGTCTAAGGATATCTGGTGGACAAGGGGAGAGTGAACATTAAACAACATAAAGACAAAGAAAAAAAAGACACATGACAATGGTAGCACATGTTGAAATAGATATACTGGGAGCTGCCCAGTAAAACCACAGCCTTCTACAGAATAGACTGGTAACTGCCCATTATTTATTATATTATGGTGCATATAACTACATCTGGTTCGTAGTCATAGAGGTGTTGCATTGTTATTGGTAGCAGGTGTTTCCAGTTAAGGTCAAAAGTTTACACTTCTAAAGGCAATCACGGCAGTTAGGAGACTTCACTCAACATGTGATGAGTAACAGAAAGATGGGAGGTTAAGACAGGACAAACATCATGTGATAGGTAGCAGAATGATGGGAGGTTAAGACAGGACAATCAACATGTGATGGGTAGCAGAATGAATTTTGGACCGGACAATGACACTGAACACATCCAAGTGGTTTCAGAACGGCTCGAGCTGAAATCAAGCTTTTAGAATGGCCTTCCCAAAACACTGACCTCAACCCCAGAAGGCTTCATCTCGTGATTGAAAGGGAAGAAAAAAGGATTAAGAATGAAAATGTAAAGCTGTAGTATCAACAGTCACACATGGTCACACAAGGTAAATCAATATCCAGATGTAGTTATTTATTAAAAATCTTTCGACTTGTGACTTTCAATTTGTGTACAATGGCGGAAACTATCGCTGACTTTCTTTGCGCAACTTGGTGCGCTAAAAATAAAAATGCCACTCTAGTATTAAAGCCACAAATGTTCACACAAGGTTAATAAATATCCAGTTCAGTTGTAGTTTTTTATAAAAAAAATCCATTGTTTTTTGAGGAAAAACCAAACACCCTGGTAAGTCCCCCTTTTGTGTGAAGATCTGGATCAGGATTGATCCATAGCACTACAGTGCTGTTCTTCTACAGTACAGATTCTTACAGTATTGCACAGTCACTTGCAGGACAACTTTGACGTCTTTAGCCTGCAAATTAATCAGTTTAACCAATCACAATCGGTTATTTTTGTCATCATCACCATTGACCCTGTACATGTTATAGGACATGGCGGAGGTAACATCCTATTGACGTTTCTCAACACAGTCATCTTATGCATCCATAGTGGTGAACTACATTCATAGACCGATAATTATTTCTATCTGTTATATGTATTAAGTATTCATCTCGATAGCAGTCGGCACTACAAGCCAATGTTTACTTGCACTGCTGTAAGTCAATATAGATAGCTTCGGATAACATTACAGTGTGCAGTTCTAAAATATGTGCATATGGGCAGTGTGCAGTTCTAAAATAAAAGAAAAGAAAATAATTTCTAAAATATTCCAGTTTAATGCAGCTGTAGAACATCACCATGTGGAGACCAAACAAAGAGCTTACCTCTGTCCCCCATATATATATATATAAATACATATATAACTATATATCTATCTGATATATAGTCGTCTATATAGTCCCCTGCGTATAGTCTTACGCAGGGGCAATTCTCGGACCAGACCTTTAGGGGGCTCAGCCCCTAACGAGAATGTGACATGCATACAGAACATTGCAAAAGTGTTAAACCCCCCTGCTAAATCACCAATTTCACTGGATAACAGTTAACATATTAATATTTTCCGATTTAACTTTTAGTTAACAACAATCATACTTTTAATTAATCACTAGTAAGTGTAGAATTACCGAGCGTGAATCAGATGTTAATTCCAAAGACTGGTTTATTAACTCGTTATTACTTAACATGTGAGAGCATCAAGCGAGAGCACCTTCTGCTCGCCGTCACTTTCCGAACTCCCCCCAAATTCCCCACACACACACAAACCTTAATGTATTCATGCGCTCTCCGCGCTGCACATAAACTAGTGCCATTACAACACATCTCCCTTTCTTTGAGTCTGTTAAGACATGCAGAACATTAATGAGTCTTAAACAGTTAAAAGTAATCTTGGTCAATATTCTCACACCACTGTAACATTACATTTTAACATTACTTATTCCATAACGCATTCTGCATTCATTTCAAAAGAACATTCTTTTCATTTATCCTTTTTTTTTTCACCCTCTAGTACTTCAACAGGTAAATTCAACATGAACAATTGAAAGTTAATCTAAACATATTCCCCATATCTGTCTGGTGGTTTCACTGCTCTTCCACTGCTTCTGGAAAGTCTGGAGTCTGGAAACACAGGCACAGTGGGACTGGGAGTGACTGGACCTTGATCGCCTTGGGTAAGTATGGCAGGTCTTGGGTAAGTCACCAATGTGTCGCTGTCCTTGTTTGTGTGTGTGTTATGACCCAATGAACGTGTTCTTGAGGAGCCTGTGGGCCCCCACAGATGGGTCTGAGGTGGTGTCTGTTTCTCCGCAGCTCTCCCTGCTCGGTCTGTACAATGTACGACCGTGGAGTGTGGCACTTCCTCACCACTGTAGCAAATTTAGTCCATCCCCTCTCATTGTCCAGCTTTACTGAAACACGGGTTCCGGGCTGAAGTTCAGGTAATGGTCTGGCCTTGTACCTGGCGTTGTAGGTTTGACTGTAGCGCAGCTTGGCGCGGCTGTCAGTCTGCCGCACTTTCTGCAGGTCCGGCCATGCAGGTTGCAGGTTCTCCTCCAAGGTAGGCAGTGTGGAGCGGATCTGTCTGCCCAGCATCAGCTGTGCAGGGCTAGCTCCTGTTGCTTGCAGTGGCGTTGCTCTGTAGGATAACAAAGCTAAAGCAGGGTCAGCTTGCCTGAGGATCTGTTTGGCTGTCTGCACAGCTCTTTCTGCCTCCCCGTTGGCCTGTGCATAGTGAGGGCTTGTAGTTGTGTGTCTGAAATCAAACATTTTGGCAAACTGGGCAAAAACAGTCTCTGAAAATCGAGGCCCGTTATCAGTTATGAGTTCCTTTGGACAGCCCCACCTGGCAAAGATGTTCTTCAGGCTGGCTATGGTTGTAGCGGCTGACATGTTAGTTAGGTGGGCCATTTCAATGTACCTTGAAAAATAATCAACCACTACTAGAAAGTTATCCTTTTTCCACTGGCAAATGTCTGCTGCCACTTCCTCCCATGGGCAGCCTGGGAGTGGGGTACAGACCAGAGGTTCCCTCCGGACTAGGCTTGATCTCTTGGCATATGCTGCAAGTGCTGACGGTCTCTTGTACATGTTTGCTTATGCCAGGCCACCACACACTACATTTAGCTCGCTCACGGCACTTAACAATCCCTTGGTGGCCGTCGTGTATGCGTTCCAGTATTTCAGTTCTCATGTTCTGGGGTATCACAATTCTGTTGTTGTACAACACTAGCCCTTGTGACAGAGTCAGATGGTCACGATGTGTATAGTAAGCTTTTACCTTCAGTGGCACGTTGGCTGAATACTGTGGCCACCCACCCAGTACGTAGCGTTGCACCAACTGTAGCTCATCATCCTGTAGCGTGTGCTGTTTGACCATGTCAAGCTTGCTGGGAGAGATAGGCCATGCCTCCCGAACAGCCTCCTCGTATGCCTCCAGGTCACTGGTCAACTCAGCGATGTCCTGCATCATCTCTGGCTGAGGATGTGTAGACAGGGTGTCTGCAATGACCAACTGCTTTCCTGGAACAAACTCAGCTTTTGGGTTATAATGCATCATGCGCAGCAGCAGTCTCGGACATCTCAGTGGTACTGAGTCTCATATTTGTTCTCGTCACCCCTCTGATCAAATTGGAATGTCTTGAAAACTTGTTCAGCTTCCTTTCCCAACGAATAGAGCAGTGTACTGACCCGTACCTCTCCTGTTTCTTTATGAAGTTTCATTGCTATCCTGTAGCGTTGGAAACGTTGGCGCCATTCCGGCCACAGTTGAGGTCGAGAGAATTCAAAGTTTTCGGGAGGTGGAAACTTCGCCATCTCCCAGTTTGACTTCTGACACCATGTAGAATTACCGAGCGTGAATCAGATGTTAATTCCAAAGACTGGTTTATTAACTCGTTATTATTTAACATGTGAGAGCATCAAGCGAGAGCACCTTCTGCTCGCCGTCACTTTCTGAACTCCCCCCCAATTCACCCCACACACACATAAACCTTAATGTATTCATGCGCGCTCCGCGCTGCACATAAACTAGTGCCATTACAACACAGTAAGTACCATGAGTTTTACTTCAGGAGCAACCTTATTAATTGGGTGGTAAATTTTTATGCTGCCTAATACTGAATAATAATAATAGTGGTTCAGAATAAACAATCACAGATTTCAATATAAAACACGTTTTGGGGAAGACCTTCAGCTTGTAAATGAAACCTGAGGTAAAGACTCAATCATAAGGACTAGAAGTTTCCAAAGTAAGTAAAATATAAAGTTTTGGCAGGGCAGATATGAATTGAAATCTACAAAACATTGTTCCAGTCTCTGAACCACATGGGGACAGTCCATCATATCAACAAGCACATGAAAGAAGCATCCTACAACACAGTCAAATCAGGTCATCCCTCCAATCTGTGGGCCTGGGCAAGAAGTAACGATAGTTATGTTATTATAACTCTAGTTCTATGATTGTAGGCGTAGCCGCCTAGGCTACGCCACGGGACAAGCCTTATGGGCTTGTCCCGTGCGCGCACTCGCGTGCACTGAAACTTTCAACTATGCACCAATCAACGTGGGCACCGCCCACATTCCCCACAGCACCGTGTATATAACGCGGCGCCGAGCAGCGTTCATCCTCCACGCTATTCTTTCAGCAATTGGAGGGAACAGCAGGTGGGAAACTAGACGGCTACGCCTACAATCATAGAACTAGAGTT
>OMKX01065764.1:0-14141 GCA_900302425.1 Brosme brosme
AATCTGTTCGACCAATCAACGTGATGTTTCTGATCATTGGCTACGTGCTGGCACGTTAATACTAGGGTTGTCTTCCTGAGAGTGTTTCTAACATATTAGTTGTTAAAAGCTAAGAGATTGCAATGTTTAGCAAGCTAAAAAGTGGTGCTCAAAAACGAAAAGAGAAGAAAGAGCTGGATGCGCGCAATTCCAAATTGCCGAAATTAGCCGGATTTTTTTTTAAACCACTTCCTTTAGATCCACTAGATGTCACTGCTAGCACTAGCACCACAAGTGTTAGCAATGTTAAGGAGTCCGACTTGGAGCCTACTGCCACCACCTCAGTGCCCTCTTGCTCCAACTCCACTGAACCAGCACCGTCAACAACAGGTCAGCCCGAGATCTCCCATCCTAAAGGTTTGGAATGCAACGTGACCAGTGGTGCTACTGCTGCTAGTGTTCGGTCGACAGATAGGGGACTCTATGGTGCTCAGGAGGTCCCAGACACTACTGTGAGGCGCTATGTTGTAGCCACGGGTTCATGCAAGCCCTGCGGACCATTCCCTAGAGACGCAACGCAAGGAAACAGGTCTTTTTCTGAGTTGTATTATACAACTACAACGAGAGCAGGTATCAAACTTCCACGTTCATGGCTGTGTTATTCACCCATCTTGGACCGAGCATATTGTGAACCCTGCTGGTTGTTTGCAGACAGAAGTGCACCTTTTTACAATGATGCATGGGCCAGAGGTGTGCGAGACTGGAAACATTTATCCGATAGAATAGAGTCACACGCTAAATCCGATTTAGCGTGTGACTCCCTATGGGGGGGAGTGGATGTATTCGCCGTGCGCACCGGTTGTGTGTGTGTGTTTGGGTGTGTGTGTGGGGGGGGGGGGGGGCAGCGCGAGTCTTGCCCCGAGGCCTAGCACAACTACGCTACACCACTGCCTCCGTGTCTAGCATCCCAGCATTATTTTCCCAGTGATCTATTGACTATCCTCTCGACCGCAACTCGACCCCTCGACTCTTCCTTCGCCTCAACGTTTTTGTACCTTTGCCCTGATTATACTGCCTACCCGTGTACCGAACCATTGCCTCCAGTAAAGATTACTCTTTCTGTTTCTGCCTGTCGTCACGAGTCGTGCTTTTTGTTATGATCGAACGGGGAACCCAAACGCAGACGCAGACACTGGATGTAGAATTAAACCAGAGGTTTATTGTATTGGGGAAGTGAGCAGTAGAAAAACACTGCAGGCGATGGTGGAGATGTGAGCAGTAGGAAAACACTACAGGCGAGGGTGGATGACCGCGCCGGGCTGAGTAGGTGGAACAGCAACGGATGGATGGATGGGCAGGCAGCGCTGCAGGCAGGTAGGCAGGCAGAAGAACACGCAGGAGGGATGGCGGAGAGGTAGGTGGTTGGCGATCCTGAGACGAGGAGAACACAGAGGTAATGAACAGGAAAAACCATGGAACGAACTAAGTTTCACTAAAGCCGAGAATAAATAACTACCACTGTAGTTGAATCAACGATCTGGCGATGAGTGGCTGAAGAACCGGGGTTTATATGTAATGAGGATGATGAGCAGAGATGGATGGCAGGTGTGCATCTTGAAACAGGTGAACATAATGGAATGCCTCGCCCATTGCACATACATGAATACACCAAGAGGGGGAGACAGAGCAGAGAATTTGTTGGGTACCACTTTTGAGTCCAACACCTGTTTGCACAGTCGTTACAGGATGTGTATACCACCCACAACCTCAAGGCACATGGAAAGAGTTAAGGGAACTCTGAAAGCAAAAATAAACACGATTTGTGGAAATATTAAACTGAATTGGGTGGATGCATTGCCATTAGCACTAATGAGCTATCGCATGAAGGCAAATAGAAGCACGCAGTTAACGCCGCACAAAATGCTTACGGGTCGACCCATGCCACCCCAAACAGCTTACTTTTTGATTGACTGCTTCTATACTCTTCGGCCAGCCACAATAAATGGATGCTTGGTTAATAAAAGAAAAGACCCAGCGAAAGACCAGACTAGAGCTAACGTTAGCCAAACTACCGCATGAGGGAAGACAGCATGAGGATGGAGGTGAAGCCATCCCTGCTAATGGACACATTCAACCCACTGCTAACGGCACAGATGGAAGGGTCGGGGACGAGGTGAGGAGCCTCCTTCCACGAAGTAAAAATCAGAGGCAAGGCCATACAAAGATTATTTTTTGAAATATGTTTTTGTTAATTATTCCAAAGCAGACCAGGGAGCACGACCCATGTGTGTTTTATGTAGCGAAAAGCTCGCAAATTAGAGTTTGAAGCCAACCAAACTAAAAAGTATTTTGGAAACACTTCACCGCAAGTTAACCATTGGATTTCTTTCAAAGGAAGGCGCAGGAGATTAAATCATCGGCTGAGGTTCTTCGTAGAAATGTGACATTAAACACAAAGCCCAGCTGGCCTCCTATATGGTTTCTTACCATATGTGGCCACGGAAAAACAATCCCACTATTCTAGAAAATGAAACCTGCCTGCGGCAATAGACATGGTTAGCACAGTCATTGATGAAAAGCCAGACGTTGGCATGCAAAGGAATACCTCCCGAGCTTGACAAAGCACTGAAAGAAGTTATCCGCGTTGTGAACTTTATTAAAGGCAGCGCACTCAACAATCGGCTTTTCGATCAGCTGTGCACTGACTTGGAGGTGGAATACACACACTTACTGTTTCATACAGAAGTGCGCTGGCTCTCTAAAGGTAGAGTTCTTACCAGAGTTTATGAACTGAGAAATGAAATTCATGCTTTCCTCCTCGAGAAGTCCCCCCTTGCCGATTTGTTCATTGATTGGCTTCTATTGTTGTATCTGGCAGATAATTGTTCATCTCTCAACGAGCTGGATTTGAAATTGCAAGGACAGCACGACCGTGTTTTCTGAAATTGGAAACATGTTCTCGCTTTTCAAAAGTCCCTGAAGCTGTGGCATGCACGACTCATACCGCCAAACCCAAGCCACTACATGTGTCCCACTGTGTTACAGCAGATAGAAGAAAATTATGCCACTGACACAGATGTGAAACATCTGACTGGACTTATTCAGCCAACTTTGATCGCTATTATCCAACAGAGAGATATGACATTTTGAGTGACAAAAGGTGGATTCAAAATCCCTTTGAATTTGAAAGCCCAGAGTCAATGCTGGAGCTGGGACTAACTCGTGCTGAAGAAGCAGCTGTTACAGCTGAGCAGTAATCGCACGCTGAAAGGAAGACATGAATGCATTACATTATCTTCATTTTGGATAAGCATCTCATTTAAATATCCTGTCCTAAGTAAGGCAAGCATTTTGCTACTCATCCCTTTTACAACCACATACAAGTGCGAAGTAGGATTTTCTGTTCTCACAAAAATGAAGACAAAACACAGAAATAGACTGAACGCTGCACCCGATATACGCGTTGCGCTCTCCTCTTGTACACCACTGGAATGCAATACTAAAAAGCAAGCAGGCCCACCTATCACATTAGCTAGGTAAATAGCACATAATGTGCCTTATGAGAGTTGATGTGGAATAGACCTGATGTTTATACTGTGAATAGGCCTACTGTGAATTACTACATCATACGTTTACTAGCTATATGTTTACTATTTGTCTTTTTGTATTCTGTTCATCCTTACTTTGGCACTATTTATATCTTTATCCTGACTGTCTTACTTACTTCCTGCTGCTAAAGTGTTATCTTATTTTATCTTATGTGGCACTGGTTAATAAATTGATTGTTTACTGTTTGAACTGATTGATTGACTGTTTGATAACAATAGCACGTAAACACAAGCCTAACTGTTCGGCATGAGCATTTAAAAAACTTTGAACAAGAAGCATGTTGTTGATAGTACTGAATGTTTCTATTGTTCTGATAATTTTAGTTATAACTTTGAATCTAGTATGAAGACTAGCGAACATTGTGTTTGTTTTACTGATGAGAGGAAAATAAAACAGAGATAGCCTGGTAACTTCGCATTTTGCATTTATGTTGTCTCATTTATAAAGTATTTAACATGTGTATATGTTTTCAATAACACATGTATAAACACATGTATAAAACAACGTTTTGATTTATCTCTTTGAAATGGCTGGTTTAAGATCATATATAAGGTGATGCTGATGTAACGGTGTTGAAATAGATAATTCCCCTTGCAGGCTTGTTTTGTGGTTCTTGCCTTGTTATTGTCAGCAAGTTAAGTATGCAAAGAATGACACCTAGTGGTTAACTGTGCTTGCTGTCTTGGGACAGCGCATGTGCCACCATCGTCCCAGTCTGTAAACACCATTTTACGGGTAGGTTTGCTTAAGCAAGCCTCCGTTACATATGTTATATATTATATCTTTTTGTGTCCCTACATTGATGTAAAAATTGCATTCTTTATTATAGCATACTATTATTAATGTGTAGCGTATGTTTAATGCACAGTGTTAATACGTGTATGGCTATATTCGTTGATTTTCATGATAAGACTGTTAACCATGTGGCAGCTAGCTAACATGCATATTGTATTGTTTACCGTGTGCAACGGCCACTGACTGTTCTAACGGCATGCGTGCATTGTGTGTCCATCCATCATCTCCAGGTACATTGTTGTTTTGTTTTTGACATTTTTAATATACATTGTGCCATCGCCCAGTCTGTAGACACCACATTACGGCGTGTGCAACGGCCACTGACTGTTCTAACGGCATGCGTGTATTGTGTGTCCATCCATCATCTCCAGATTGTAAAATAAACGTGTGATTGACTGGACAACTGCCATTGTCATCGGTTATTCAACACTACGCAGATAGCAACTGTTACATTGGTGCCGTGACCCACCTTCTGGTTCGTCGTTAGATTCGACGCTCTCCAGAAGATGTCCGTGGTTGTAAATCAGATAAGGGTACCCTGTTTGCTAACGTGCTTTGTTGGCTTAGTGTCCATGTGGCTGCAGTATTTCATTTTCGCCACAAGAGCACTGACCACTGTGATGACTTGACTGTGACTGATAGGGTAGTTCTGATAGGTCAGCCAGTGGCGCTTTACATGACTTGGGTCTGACTGATATTGATGTTGACTCCTGCCAGGTATCTTCAGAATGTAAGGAAAAGCATGTCCAGCTCATAGCTCAGTATGAGTCCATCTTCTCCAGACACAAGTTGGACTGTGGAAGGGCTGCAGGCTGTGTACATCGGATCCGTCTTGTTGGTAAAATCCCTTCAGGTTAGCATATCGCTGCATTGCACCTAATCAGTATGAGAAGCTCAAAGAGACCTTGAACATTATGGAGGAGCAAGACATCATACGCAAGTCGAGTAGTGAGTTTGCCTCGCCCCTTGTACTAGTCTGGAAGAAAAGTGGGGACCTCAGGCTGTGCACTGACTTCCGTTGGCCGAATGGTCGCACTGTCAAGGATGCTCACCCTCTCCCTCATCAGGCTGGTGCTCTGGCCACTCTTGGTGGAAATGCCCTCTTCTCCACGATGGACCTCACCTCCGGGTATTACAATGTTGAGGTCCACGAGGATGCCAGAAAATACACCGCATTCACATCACCGTTTGGACTCTATGAGTACAACCGGATGCCGCAGGGTCTCTGTAACAGCCCCGCCACCTTCATGAGGATGATGCTGAGCATCTTTGGAGATCAAAACTATCTCAGTCTGCTGTGCTACCTTGACAATGTCTTGGTGTTTGCTCCTTCTGAAGAGTTAGCCATGCAACGCCTTGAACTGGTGTTTCGAAGATTGAGTGCCCATAACCTGAAGCTGGCCCCCTCCAAGTGTCACTTCCTTTGCAAGTCTGTGAAGTTCTTGGGGCATGTTGTCAGTGCCGACGGCGTGGCCACGTATCCTGACAAAGTAGCAGCCATTCACAGAGAGACTCAGGCCGATCTGATGGAAGATGGTACAGACATTCCATCTCCAAGGAAGCTGAGATCATTTTTGGGGATGTTGGTCTACTATCAGCAGTACATAGAGGGCTGTTCGACGGCTGCAAAACTCCTTTTTGGCCTTACGACTGGATATAAGATTCCACGGGGGAGGAGGTCAAAGCGGCGAATGCTCGACAGAAAGCTTACAGCAGCTGACTGGACGCAAGAGTGCAGGCAGGCTTAGCAGGTTTAGTCAGAGCGGGTATTATTGGCCCATCCCAATTTCGATGAACCCTTCTTACTCTCCGTTGATGCATCCAATAATGGTTTGGGTGCTGTATTGTCACAGGTGCAGGAGGGGAGCTCTACTGCAAGACCTGCTTCAAAGTAACTTACATAGATATCCGGCGCATAGACTCGAGTTCTTTGCAATGAAATGGGCCATCTGCGACAGATTCCACCATTGGCTATGGAGTCAGAGGTTTACTGCCTGGACAGACAATAACCCTTTGACTTACAGTCTTACGAAGGCGAAGCTGACGCTTGTGAGCAGCGGTGGGTGGCCAAGCTGGCACCCTACCAGTTCGACATCAAGTATATTCCCAGACCGAAGAATGTGGTCACCGATGCCTTGAGCAGAGAACCGTTAATGCGACCCAGTGCACTCCATCGACTCACTCGGGTTCCATACGAGTGTCTGCTGGCTGAGGCTAATGCTGTCCAGTCCGGCCGGATCCAAGGTGTGTTTTGCTGGTCCGCCCATCCCTTTGACAAAGCCTCTGAAACACAGGAGGTGGCTATTCAGTGCCAAGCTGCTGTCAGTAGCTCACCTGGGTCTCTGTCCAGACAGGAAGTGGCTGCAGTCTTTGACTCCCATCAGTCCATTGAGGGTGCAGTTGGGTCCCATGTCTTACTCCTGCCTCAGCTCCCTCAAGCTGCAATGCCTGAGGAACAGTCAAACTTTGAGATGCTGCCACATGATGTACCTAAAGCACCTGTACTTGATGTACCTAGAGCACAGTGTGATGACAACGTGACTAGCAGCGCAATCTTCTTTGTGGAGAGGGGTCGAAGGCCTTCAAGGAGGGAGCGGACACAAGAGTCGGCTAAGGTTATGTGCCTTCTTAAGAGCTGGGACAAACTGGTCATCAGGGCAGGTGTGTTGTACCGTGTTGTCAAAAATGTGGTCACCCAGAGAAAGATCTTCCAGTATGTGGTTCCCACATCCATGAGACTAAGGGTGCTACAGGGTGTTAATGATGAGGCAGGCCATCAGGGGCAGCAGCGGACTCTTTATCTTACAAGGCAGAGGTTCTTCTGGCTTGGCCTTGAGAAGGATGTAAGAGAGTATGTGAAGTGCTGCAGGCGCTGTGTGGTCAGCAAGTCTCCAGACCCAGAGGCTAGGGCACCTTTAGAGAACATCGTCACGAGTGCCCCCCTTGAGTTGGTGTGCATTGATTTTTGGTCGGCTGAAGATTCTTCGAAGTCCTTGGATGTGCTCGTCGCCACCAACCACTTCACCAAGTTGGCCCATGCGTTTCTCTGTCCGAATCAGTCTGCTAAAGCTGTGGCTCACCAGCTGTGGTACAACTACTTATACGAGTATGGCATGCCCCACCGTATACATTCAGACAGAGATGCAAACTTCGAGAGCGCTCTCATTGCTGAGCTATTGAGTGTTGCAGGCATCGAGAAATCCCACACCACACCGTATCATCCGATGGGGAATGGATCATGTGAGAGGATGAATCTGACTTTAGGGAATATGATCCGGGCCCTCCCAGCAAGAGCAAAGTCCAGATGGCCTCAAGCACTGAAGCCTCTCACGTTTGCGTACTCCATGAGACCACGGGCTTTGCCCCATTCTTGTTGATGTTTGGAAGGACACCGCGACTGCCTGTTGACATTATCTTTGGCTCTGTTCTGGAAGATTCTGACATTGTTGATAACAACCAATATGTTCAGTCCTTGAGGAGGGATATCAGAGAGGCAGTGAGTACTGCTCAGAAGTTTGCAGAGAAACAACTAAAAAGGCATACTGACCTGTACAACAGAAAGATCCAGGGTGCACCTGTGGAGATTTGGGATCAAGTGTTGTTGGCCAATGAGGGAGAGTGTGGTAAATGGAAGATTGCTGATCGTTGGGAGAATACCATCTACACTGTCACGGGAATACTGGCTGGTATCCACACCTACAAGATTGAGGACAGTTAATCTGGTCAGGAAAAGACAGTACATCGCAACATGATAATGCCTGTGAACTTCCTATCTCTCCCTCACATGGAATCTGATGCTGGTACGCACTTGTCTAGAATGACCACCTCTGATGATGGGAACTTGCTGGGGTCTGTTGCCAGGTCTTCGGTGGACACTGATGGGGTTGAGTATCGCACAGGAGTGTGGGTGTCGGATCTGCCCTCAGAAAGTGTGGCTGAGACAAGCCTGGAGGATGAAGTGCGGCCATCACATGTTCATGGGAGATGGTCACTTGAATCACAGTCTGAATCCGACTCTACATCACAATCTGAAGATCTGGAACTCTGTCGTTTGAGGTCGAGGGCAGGGGTTACGTGGGGGACAAATGGCGTGAATGCAATTTTCTACTGTATACTATGTTTTTAAAAGTGGGGGGATGCTCACACCTCCGCCCCCTGGGAGAGGGGAAATGGCGTCAGTGGGCGGGATTGGCGAAAAGAAACAATGGCGGCGACCTGTAAGGCCGAGAGGAAGTGAGACATCTCTTGATGTAATGATAACGTATATTCCACATAAACAAGGTTTATATGCTTTGTTTATTACATTATAATGATATAAACAATGTTTAAATCGTTTGTATATCATTTTTATATTATAATGACAATTATTATTTCCACAACATTTACCGTACGGGGTCTTTTAGACAAACGTCACTGTTTTAGTTCACATAGGGGGTAGGGCAACATCAGATGAACCAACCATGTGTTTGAACATTAACCAATGGCAATCAACGGGGATGACGGCGTCACGTAAGGATATAAAATGTAGAGAAAAGCCGGCTACGAGCTACAATACTTTTGTTTTTGACGGGAACTTCAAGGATCCAAGCTGACAACAGGCCACTGATCTACTGTGAGTATATCCTAAAACGTAGTTATTTCCTTAGACATATCAGGTCAATGACATTGTGTTACTGTCTTATATTTGTTTGATAAACTTGATCGTTGTTAGGTGACGTAAACAAATGTTTTGAGGAATAAGAAGCAACAGGCGGAGTGCCGTCCATGTATGTATATATCATCTCTGAATATTCTGCTACTTATTTGTTTTATTTATGCATAGACAATGTGACTAAACCGGTTCCCCGATATGTTTACATTTACATTTACATTTAGGGCATTACGCTTTTATCCAAAACGAATTACAAAGATACACACATTCACACACCAACGGCGGAGTCAACCATGCAAGGCGACAGTCAGCTCGTCGGGAGAAGTTAGGGTTAAGTGTCTTGCTCAGGGACACCTTGACACTCAGCTAGGTTTGTTTGTAGGTTTGTTTGATTCAGTGCCTATGAGGATTAATCAACGACCTGGTGAGGAGCTGACTAGCTTTAATGTCAACAAGGGGGCATCTACTAGCAGGGGTAAGCTAACAAAACACGTTTTATGTTAAGATAAATAAGATGAATATATCTGTTATTCTTTCTATCTATAAGGGGTGTTCTAATGCTGTGTTTTTTTGTTTGTGTCTTTTTATTTAGATACCCTCCCCTGCCCCGCTTGTGAGGTGTAGAAAATCTGTTGCCGTCGTTTTAACAGAAAAAGACCCCCCACCGAGAGCCTTCAGACACGTAGAACTGATCTGTTATCAGATGAAACTATCCAACAAATAATTTCTGTAGTTGCCAGAAGCCGTGTTAGAGCGTGTGGACCACCGGTCCATGAATTGGTACAAGAGAAGCGGGCAGAACAACAATACGTGCAACATCCTCTGATGGTAAGACATTTTACTTTAAAACTATTCACTAATCTGTTAGATATCACACAAATATATTCATTCCTTATTTCAATCAGAGAACGAGCACACGTTCCCTGGAGGACCGCTTTTGAGCTCACAACCGGAACTTTGGACGGATGAAGAAATCAGACTCTGTGATGACAACAATTTCGGAATAGACCAGACCCCGTGGACAGCTGAAGAAATCATACTCTGGGATGACAATGATTTTGGAACAGACCAGACCACTAAACATGGAGACCGCCTAAGCATCATAGATGCAGCTACACTTGGTGTACAAGCTGTCCAGGGACCACCGATAACCATCAACGCAGCAGACACACACATAATTGTATGCGTGTGTCTTAAAGGTGGTGGGGCTGTGGATGACACATGTGACTGAAACATCTGTTGATTTTTGGTGTAGTGGTTTTCTTTGATCATTTTATATTATTATTTTTGTTTTTTACTTTTGGGGGGGGAGGGGGGAATACATTACATTTTGGGGTACATTATATATGTAATCTATAAATACACAATGAGTCCCAAAAAAGATTAATACAAGTCTATAGATGGCAACCCTGAGAGATGTAATCGTAATTTAAATGAGTCTTTTGATGGTGGTGAGAATGTATGGATGCATGTCTTGAGGAGATGATTAATAGGTTTGATGATGATACATTGATGGATCATATGTGTTGTGGACAAGATTCTCTAGACATAGTAGAACAGCAAGATGAATTGTATGATGAGAATATAGACATTAGGAATGCAGGTCTTGAGGAGTTGTTAAATAAGTCTGTTATAAATAAGATTGAGGAGCAAATGCGTTGTGCACTAGAGGTGCTAGACAAAGCAGATTGGCTAGATAGATTGTATGGTGTACGTGATGGCAGTAGTGATAACAGTGATAGTGTCGACGGCAGCGTTGTTGTGGTGGAGAGGGGTGTGGACACAGAAACAAACGGTGTACTCCTTAGGAACAGTAGCGATGGTCATTACAATGACGACGACTGCATTGAGGTGATTGGGGCCGAGAGGGGTGTAGAAAAAGATCCAAAACAGACTGGATGGAGGATTAATGATGTGCATGCTGGGGCTGTTGTAAATGATGAGTCATTTATGCAGACTGGTGGTGTTATCCCCAGGAATGGGGGTACAGATAGAAATAATGATGAGTTACGTACACGGTCATTTCCCTACTTTAATGGTTTTGAGGTTAGAAAGGCTTTAGATCTAAGAAGTATCTCTCTTCAAAATTGAGAAGAAGTACCTAATTTTATCAGAGAGAGGTTGACGGATGTCATAACACATTGCACTCAGAGTACAGACAGTGGAAGCGTTTTAACCGTCACCCTGCGAGGGTCACTGGCAAGTGATGTACAGTCTGTACTCACGGCTGGTGACGATTACAATCTGATTTGTTTTTAGAACAGATAGCCCAAGTCATGCAAAGTAATGACACAAGTTTGACAGATGATGCATTAGAGTTTGTTATCACAGGAGCTCATAATAAAATGGGGGGGACCCGTGTCAAGGTAAAATCCATACCCTACGATGAAATCATACGCAAGAAGAAATTAAGTCTCTACACCCCCAACAACACACGCAACAATCTGTGTTTCTCACTATGTTTAGCACATTTTCTTAATGCAGAGCTGTCGGATAGATCAGGGGCAATGTCTGAACAGGATAAATTGGTGTTTGCCCAAGAATTACACAGGGTCCTAGGTTATGACCCCAGTCACCATGTTGGTTTTTCCGATGTATCCAAATTTGAGAAGTATATAGATGCAAAAAGCTGTTAAAAAGGGGTATCGGATAACACAGATGTATGAGGTGTGGCATTACCCTAAAAAGTCGGATGAGTTGTTTAAAGGTTATGTCAAAACATTTCTCAAGTGTAAGCAGGAGGCTTCAGGATACCCCAGCACTGTGGTACTGCTACAAAAGGCCAGTTGTATGTGGCAAACTACTATGCCAAGGAAGGTATTTGGTTAGATCCGGGTAACATGCATGTTAACAAAGCCATGCATAGTCGTAACAAGCTAATTCTGAACAGTTTGTGGGGTCGCTTTTCGTTGCACAGACCTCCCCTCATGCGAGTTAATTTCTGATCCTGAAAGGTTTCCAGAGCTGTTCAGCGAAAGCTACCATGTCAGTCACTTTTGCTTCATCTCTGATGATATAGCTCTGGTGCAATGGCAACACAAGGATGCACGACTCTCAAGGCCTCTGGATGTTAATGTGGTTGTGGGGGCTGTGACTACCGCCCACGCCAGGCTTATGCTATACGACCATTTAGACAAACTGCAAGAGCATATCCTGTCATCCTGTGACACAGACAGCATCATTTTGGTTTCTAGTGAGGGTGCATGGGTACCCCATATAGGCCCCTACCTGGGGGGCCTACTCCAGCAGTTCGCCAAAGTCTATATGGACCCTTTGCCATGGTTCTTCAGGCCAGTCCCATGATGTAATGGGGCCAGTTGTGGGAGGTTTGTGGCAGGCAGAACATGACTTTGCTTTCTCCTCTTTAGCTGCATCCAGGCCTGGCCACCAGGCCTTCTCACCACACCAGTGTCCAGAGTGGAGCTCATCAAGCACTTTCTCTCTTAATGGCGGTGAAATAATGACAAGATAGCCCCACAATATACAGCCAGACTGGACTGGGAGCTCATTCCTTCTCACCAGGTAAGGCTTCAAGCTCTGTGCCATCTCTCCTCTCTTCCCACAAGTGACTATGTCCATAACCTCAGACAAGACTGGATCAGAGTGTGTGTGTTTCTTCACGTGAGTCGAGGTTGCTGGTGCAGCAGTCACTTTCCTAAAGTGATGTTGCTGTATGTGTTGCTGTATTACTTTTCAGGTGCAGTGAATAGATGCTCCACAAGGAGGAACGAGTCCAGCGGCGCTTCATCAAATGTTTGGTACCTATGAAGACTATGCCGAACAACCACAGAAATTGACTTACTGTCGACCTCCCTCATCGCAGGGTATCAGGGTATGCTTTCAACATAATAAATTAAAAACTACAGGTTAAGTTTAATGGTAATTCACACAATAAGCACAGCTTTTCCGTGTATAACATGCCATTGGTCGTCGATATCACGTCGGTTGTTTCCACGTCAGTCAAACAGCGTCGAAATAACGGTCGATTCGACGGGTCAGAGACCGACGTCAAAAAACCTTTCTGAACTGTCCCAAAATACGACCCGGTACACCACCTCGGACACTCAGGCGATGACCCCGCTAGGCCCCTGCCAGTGGCTGTGCAGTTTAGGAGAGATTCCCTTCTTCCTGCCCCGCCTCCAAGCAGCCCCTCACCTGCGCCAGGGTCTCATCGGCATGCCGCTGCTGCTCCAACTGGCGCGCGGTCAGCAGGAGCCACCCCTCTGCATCGCCGGCGGTCTGGACAGGACTAGCAGAGGGTTCAATCACCCGCCTAGCAACCGTCTCTCAGACCGTGTCCTCTGCTGCCTGCGATTGGCAGAGTCGGTGTCGATCGCATGCTGAACCAACCCTGTTCGCCTGCAGTCCTCATCCCTGGCAGCGAAGATGTACCTGTAGTCCTCAAGCCGCCTCAAGCAGTCCCCACCGAGGGACTGGGGCCTGGTGAGGCGGAGATGCTGCCGCAGCCGCTCCGGAGTAAGCCCGTTGGAAGGAGTGGAGGGCCAGATCCTCCCGTGCAGCTGCGGGGAACTGTGGGTACCCACGTTGGGAGTAGAGCTAGACGTCGGCGGCGTAAGCCCCCAGGCTCTCCTCCTCCTGGCAGAGACCAGCTAGCTGTTCCCGGATCTGGTCACTGAAAGCCTGCTGCCCATAACGCCCCCCCCAGTGCCCTGGTTAGGGCCTGAAGGTCTCTTGCTCCGCTGTACATCTTCGCCAGGTCGAGCAGCACCCGTGTGTGTGTCAGTTTGTGTGTCTGTACACCCACACACAGGGTAGGGCTGGGCGATATGGACCAAAAGTTATATCTCGATATCTTCAAGCAGAATATCGATATATGATAAATATCGATATTTGTTGACGCAATAACATAGTTGCCGTTGCCGCGCTCCGGGGGAGGGGGGGGGGGGGGGGCGCGTTTGTAGGTTACTTGTTTTTGTTTTATGTTTGGGTCTCGTGGAGTGAGAAACCTTTAGTTACTGTGGAGCTACCGTTATTACTATACCTACCTACCATTTGGATTTACCATTACTATTCCTACCGTTCGGAATTGAATATAGTTTGATGGTTGAATAAACCGTGGACTAGACACTGCCTCCGCCTCGTATTT
>OMKX01065765.1:0-10337 GCA_900302425.1 Brosme brosme
GCCGTTAGCCCGAGTCTCTCCTGCTCATCCGCTCCTGCACCGGGAGGAGTGCTCGAACGCGGCTTGCTTCCATCAAATATTAACAGAGGAGGCGTTTGATTTGGGCGAGGCCTCCAAAAATCTGGCGGCGAGCGGCTAGGGGTCATGGTTATTAATGATGCCATTGATTCCTACACCTCGGCCCAGATACATTTGTGTCTGTAGAACTGCACAAAGTGTGTAGTGTGCATGTAAACTCTAGCCAATACACCATCTCCCCCTCCAGTTTTTAATTTACACATCTCAATAAAGCATTACACACCTAGAGTAAACTGATTGCCGCTGTGGACCGGCAAGGCCAAGGTGAAGGGGAAAATTAGGAATCATAGGCATATTTAAATGAATAGACATCCATTGAATCTGATAGGCTGCTAACCTGTAATGCAGATAAATGCAAATGTATTGCTGAATTCTGAAATCAGTCTGACTTCAAAGCAACCCACTTCTGAGGATCCCACTCGCTGATCTGGTGACTAGTGTCTGAAGGAGCCATTGACCCCATCAGACCACATCGAGGGAACTCTGGGTAGATGGGATTTTTTTAGCTCTTCATACTCAAGAGTAAAAAAAAATCCAAAGCTCATTACATGCGCCATTCCAAAAAGAGTGTCACATAAATTTCTAAAAGACATTCACATTTAATATTAACACATTTCCCTGGAACCAAAACAATCCATTTAAATGTAAACCATGTTTTTTTATGAAGCAACAAGTGTTAACTGTCATTCCATGTCTCTGAAGCATTGAAGCCCTTGAGGATTAAAACCCAAAACTACAGTGGGGAAAAGCAGAACACTTAACAGCGCTCCCAGCTAAGGGTTTTAGAAGTATAAAAGCTGGGCTCAGTCACGGTAGTCAGAATAAAAATCAAATGGAAAGATTGGTACAAACGTACCTGCCCCAAAACATTGACATTGTTTTCCAGTTGTAATAAAACCTGCAACGTGTTGGTTTGGTGTTGTGTAGTAGGCAGAGTTGTGTGGTTATGCTTGGGAGAAGTGTTTTAGTTTGAACTGACTGATGATCACTGACTTGGGGTAACAGGTACATCTGTACGACCAGGCCAGTCTGGGGGCTTTGGGATTTTGTCTTTAAAAAGCAAAAATGTACTTTCGAGTGGGAGAAAACTAGTACACCATCCCATTACAGGGACAACTTGGAATACCTAAGTTTGTACATCGAGTTCTTAAAGAGGCAGGCGTCATAACCTGTTAAATTCTGGTGGACCCAACACCCAGTCTCTTAACTGATGAACCAGTCCACCCACTAGCAACATGCCGGTACATTCACTAGATCTAACAGGACACTTACTCCTTGACCAAGAAAGAAATCGAAAAAGTATGCTTTTTAGTATCCTACCGTTCCACATCGGTAAGACGGCACAACACTGGTCTTTAGTCCACCTACAGCTCTCACGGTCAGTCCTGAATTTCAAAGACAAATTCGATTTTTCAAACCCTGTGTAACGCTCAAGGGTTCAAACAGCTCGGCTTGAAGTTGCCTTTACCTTCCAGGAGAGGGCGTTCAATGACGTCATCACCATCCGGTCGACCAAGAGGATACTCGACCTATGATCAAAACACCCAGTTACAACTCTTACAATTAATACTGTTTGTAGACTATGGACATATCTTTGGCCGAGCCAGACTTCAGCGTTTCCGCAGACGGCACATGTTTTAAGAAAACATTTATAACATTCATAGCGAAAGAAACTAGTGACACTAATTGAAATAGGCCTACTCTATAAACTAAACTGTAGTACGCCTAGCATTTCAAGACCCTCGTCACTGAATTAAGTTCCCTTCGATGATTTATTTTATTTTTATAAATCACGATTCAATACGAGGACAACAAGAGGGCTCACCTGAAGACACCGGCCTAACAAATCGAAACCACTTCAAACCAGCTAAAGATAACACAAACTGGGGTACAGACGGGGGGGTTTCACAGTTGAAGCTCCCCCGTTGGCGGCCATGTTTGTCCGAGTCATTGCAGACTAAACACCTGCGCCAATAGAGAAGAGCCCCAAGTTGACGTCATTAATTAAGAGTTAATGAGAACAACGAACGCACTGTGATTGGCTGTGAGGAGCTCGAGACGAGATCTACGATAAAGCGCGGGAAGAAAATGAAAACCACAATGTATTTGGGTTGTACGGAAGCGTATTGCATTCATGCAAAATATAAATATGTTTTATTTTTATTTTGCATGAATGCAATACGCTTCCGTACTTCCGTAGGGTTGCGTTGGCTACGATGTAAATGCGGTCAGAGCTGAACAGGCCGGTATGAATTACTGCGCTCCTACACTCACTGTTCCGAACAAGTATGGTGAAGCATCTTTAACTTTTTATTCCACAGATCTGGAACAAACTTCCAGAACATGTGAGGTCTCCCTCAACACATTATTCTTATGAATCAGGGCTCAAAACATTGCTGTTTTCTGCAGCTTTTTTTTTTAATAATAAATGTATATCTGCATCTTACATGTTTAGTTATTCTTAATTATTATTTTTTGTAACCTTTTTGTTATTTTCTCTTTTAACGATTCTCCCTTGAATGCAGTATTTGAATGCTGCTATATAAATAAACGTGCCTTGCCTAACGTAATGAAGTCAGATTCAGGACTGAAATGGGTCAATCCGAAGCCACTGTTATCGAAATATTTTGAAAATGTTGGTCTATAGGGTTATGATGGAATAACTATTGGAAAGCCCAATACGTATTTAATAATTATCGAGATTTCCAATGGATTTTGTAGACTTTTTTATGATGATTCGTCTAATGACTGACGAATCATCCCAGCGGAGAGCACGGCTAGGGGAAACACGGAATAAGATCATGACAGGCGAGTGCATAATTAACTGATAATAGGCCTATCCAGACATCGTGTCGGTGACCTCTGTGATCGCGGTGGGGTACTCTGTGACCCAGATGAATTGAGACAACCTACTTCACCTGCATTAAGGGAAATGCATATAATCCCTTCCCACCAAGGGGATTGATTAAATCATTCAAACAATGACAATCAATTTTATTTTGATTGTCTTTATTTTCGTTCCTGTATTTTCATAGCCTATATTAGACAATCACATAAAATCTTTCACCAGGTAGGCTATAGTTGGTTCATTGAGGTTTAAATCACACACATATTTACATACATATACAGTCCTTAGTGAAACTACAACAAAAAATAGCAGAATGTGTCACCTCAAGGTTATGAGGTGGTTCCGGTTTGGAAAGACACAACAAGGTGTGATCACAGCCCTCCACCTACTTTCTAAGAAGATGGTCAACATGATTTCAAGGTTTCTTTTCCTCAGTTGTTCCCATTGTGTATTATTTTCCTTCATTTTAAGGACATGCACATTTTCCAGCAAAAATAATCAAAACCAGATGCTACAGCTGTCAATTACAGATCAATTATTAATACATAAATAAATAAATACATAAATAAATAGGCCTATATAAAACAAAATGAACGCAACCAATGCGTGGCTGTGGCCATGGCCCTCCATGTTGTGCTCTCCTTGTGGAAGACTCAGAGGAAAACAGAGATATCAGCATACAAGGCCGGCTCCCTGTTGGCACGGCAACAATGGCAGCGGTTCAGAAGGCCTAACAGTGCCCCCCCGCCGACGGCTCAGTGTTCCCTTTCAATCCAGAGACCCCGCCCCCCACTCCAGCTCACATGCACGCACGCACGCACAGAGACTCGCTCACACACACACATGTGCATGCACAAACACACACACACACACACACACACACACACACACACACACACACACACACACACACACACAC
Organism: Brosme brosme; assembly: GCA_900302425.1. NCBI lineage: Eukaryota > Metazoa > Chordata > Actinopteri > Gadiformes > Lotidae > Brosme > Brosme brosme. Next base: position 3,846 of record OMKX01065765.1, read on the forward strand.
CTTGAGACCTCTATTTGTAGCTGTGTGGAACATCTCAACATGTTACAATTTACTACTTACAAAAGCCAGGCAGAGCTACATGGGCCGAGGTTTCCTACTTTCCACTGCTGTATAAGTTTAAAAACCATCAGTCTGATTTGAAATGCGTCAAATGAAATAATTGTTAGCATAAAGTCGTATTCAAATTCACACATCCACGTTGAACAGGAGATAGAAAAACTTTATGGAAAATATAGAAAAATATCTCAGGGTCAAGATCACCGCCACATTGGAGAGGACAGGACCTGTAAACCAATGAGGTAAACGGGGAGCTGCGCTTTCTCTGGATTAAAAGCACTTTAACGTTTACATGTAGCAACCGATTTCAATGAGTCTTTCTTTATTCAAATGAAAACATATATTTATTTTCTCTACTCCACGTAGATCATAAACCCTTGAATGAAAACGACTCAATGAAATAGATTTAGAAATCTCAACTTTATGATTCTATTTATCCAATAAAAGAAAAACACAGCTCCCCTTATCTGTGAACAAGTCCGTGTTGGTCTCTCCCATATGGCCGCGGCGTTGACATATCGCACCCACGGGCCGAAGCAATCAGTCTAGCGTCTACCCTGCTACTGTGGGCAGCAGAGGGACCTGAGTGAGGTCTCACACATGGACCATGGACCATGGGTAGGAATAACAAGCAGCTGACCGGTGTTATGAGCAACACCTGTGTGTCCACAATGACCCCTCTGGTGAAAGGGTCTCTGGACTGGGGAGACAGATGGGGGTTTAACAATGCCTTGCCCAAGGAGCACCTGGTATTTTAGGAAGAATTGTTACGGAATACTCTTTATGAAATGTTATGCTATCTTGCTCTGGTTTACACATGACAAAAAATCTGGACGGTGTCCAAACCTCAAAAATATGTTACTATATAGTTAGCCTTGTATTAAAAGAGTTGGAATTTTAAGAACTACAACGACCAGCTGTCATTAATTCTCCTGAACAGACTTTACAGACTCCCACAAGCAGCGTTCCGGCTCCACACTTCAGCGTCCAAAGGATTTGAGGGAGGACCCACATGCACGGCTCCTTGTTGTGGAATATCACGTCTTCAGGAACCCATTCAGCATGCAATCATTAATGTGGACCGGGCGTTGATCTCTGACACATAACCAGAGAGCAAACACTTGAAGGGCTGGCTGTTTGCTGAGCCATTAAGCAATGAGCAACAGTGGAGAGAGCGGGGAAACACCTTGGCTCATGGTGAAGCACACAATGTGTATCAATGGAGACCCAGGACAGAATACACTCTGTTACAGCCTCAAGTTCCCTGACGAACTTTCAGGCTCTTCAATGTGAAACTGAAATGATCGAAAACACAGACATTCCCTGATTCCTTATTATCCCATACAACCATCTTGCTCTTTATAGGCCAGGAACTTGGAAACTAGGCGTGTGTTTGCATAGGTCGTAAATACAGAATGTTGACAAGAAGGTTTGTCAATGTCCAACAGATGACTCACACTGAACAAAGACACCAGCAGCTGATAAGCACTCCTTTCATCTGGTCAGTAACTTCAACGTGTGGATGTTGAATTGTAAAGTTATGCCGCCCTTTGGCATTCTTAGTTGAGGAAATCAGATGGTTATCATTGAATAAAACATAATTACAAAAATGTCTAAAAGATGATGAAAGCAACTTTTAGGAGCAGACAACAGTCACATCTAACACCTACTACAAAAATCCATAGGCCTACACAAAACCACTTAAAACGCTGACTTATTGACATTTACCAAATGGACAACAGGCCTACCTTAAAGACCTCGGAGAAGAATCCCGATCCGATCTTCTCACAGAAGAAGTCATCGATCCGGGCCAAACTAGAGACGGCGCTCCGGAGGGCTCGGTAAGAGGACGGACGGATCCGGTTGGGCGCTTGGTTGCAGTGGACCGCGGGCTCCTCCGGGTCCCCCTCCGCGGGGTCCTCCGGGTCCCCCTCCGCGGGGTCCGGATGGCGGACACAGCAGCCCTCGTCCCCACCGTCATAGTCCATCGCAGCGTATGCGCACCGTCCCGCTATTATAGGCTCTTCTTTGCGCAAACTTTTGATTGCGAACTAGTTAAACCTATATGTACGTTTTCCGAATAGCAAACCCTATTGGCTAATTTTTATTATTTATTATTACTAAAAAAGGAGATATTTGGACGAGCGGCCCGGTGGGTCAGGGCCCGGGAGGTCAGACCCTACAGCGCGCAGCGGACACCCAGTCGCTCCTGCGTCAACTCAGTGAGACGCACGGGTCGGCCCGTCCTCCTTGGATGTACCATTTTGGTTTTGTCACTTTGGTTTTCTCCTGTGCAGACAGTAAGGGCACATGTACCCTTTTTCTTGATCGTAGTTCCACGTCCTGCAATCCAGGAGAGAAAGCAGAAACAGTGCACTCAAATACAACTGTAAACAGGCATAGTCCTGTGTACGTGTTTTCAACAGATCTTTGAGGACATGCCCAGTGCCCACTCTGCAAACCACATTCATCTCAGTATCTAGCACAGACTTGCTTAAAAAGTGATACTTTTCAATGAATTCACCATAATAACTGTGGAAGACTTCTTTGCAATTTCTTTCTTTCTTGTTGGTTCATGGAGCAGCCGCTGTAGCATCGTGCAGCCATAAGCCATCAGCTCATTCATTCATCGTCATGAATGAGGTGATGGCTTATGGCTGCCATCCCCTCCATGTCATAAATAGGTCGCATAGGGCTGGAAGCTCCGCGGCTTAACAAACAGAAGCCCAATGCGGAGGCCATTCACACTTCAGTTCTCTACACCGGTGCATTTGGGCAGGATTACCTTCAACATTGTGGTATTCATTGTAAGAAAATCCCAACCGGCATGGAGCTGGGATGACAGCTATAGTGGAGGATCGACGTCTTACCTCTTCTGCACAGCGATCTGCACCGATCAGAATAACGCCGTGGTCCACATGTTTCTGGTGAAGAGGCGTGTGTGTCAGTGTGCAGCAGTAGCTAGTTCTCCGTGCTCCTTATAATCCCACATGAGGAGCTGATAGTGGTCCAGACTCCCTGCCTCTCTGACAGCTCGCTACGAGGGCCACCATGATCAGCCAGACGCGGTGCGCTCGCGCGGCTCGCCTCTGATTGGTTGGAATAAAAAGGTCGAGTAGTCAACATAGACAGTGACGTCAGGAACGTCATGGGTTGGCGGCTGAACCTGAACCCATTCCCACTATTCCCATTATGATTTTTGATCATAGTTGAGTGAACCGAAAACCGTCTCAAGTTTTGAATTGCGGTTTAACAAGCAGCACCTTTTCGTTTATGAGCCGGAAGTTGCACACTGGCAATGACGTCACACATCGATCCTCCAGCTGGTCGATGACATTTTCTATGGACGTTGGTGAGCATGATGCTGGAGCCACGGGGGGGCCTGGACCCCAGCAGGCTGCATCCATTTAGAGGGGAAGAACCTTTAGAACCTAGAACCTAGAACATTAGAACCTAGAACCTAGAACAGAAAGGAACATGTTCAAACGTCTTACTGCTGCGTCAAGGATTAAAAAGCAGGTAAAAAGCTTCTGTGTAACATGTATTTTAATTTCAAATACAGTTTTTAATCATCTACAGTTTTCGCCAAGCCCCGTTGTATTTTTTTGTTTTTGTTTCTTTTTTAGTATTTTTTTGTACTTTTTCTCTATTTTTATCTTTGGTCTGTCTTTAGAAGAGACATGAATTGAGAATGCTATTCAGGGCCATTTGGCTCTCATCGTGAGACCAATGGCTTACATGCATCCACTTTTTTAGGAATTGAAATCAGTCGTGCTCGGAGTGATATCCTACTCTTTGTAATAATAAAATGGTTGAGTATGCTCAACTATATTAGGGGTTATTATTACTATTCAACCCGAGCAATGACTCCTAATCATTCTGGATGTTATTACGTATACTGAACGACAGATGGCAGTGTAAAATATATATTATTCTAAAACTACTTTAGTGGTCACACGAAAAAGAGAACATAAACGTCACATTAATTGTTATTGTGTGCTTCGTTTTGATGAAAGAGAGAGATCGTGAGTTAAACACCATTTAACTATTTAACATCAAAGTGATCTTTATTCCCATAACAAGCTTGTGTTGGTAGTGATCGGTGATGATCAATGTGCTGTCGTCCTGATTGACGGCCAGACGCTTTTTCAGACATTAACATAATATAAACATAATATAAACATAACATAATAGACCCGCACGTCTCCTTGATATCACTGAATCATCCAGGTTTTTGCACAGGACATTTGATTTGTGGGGACTATTTAGTTTACCAAGAAAGATTTTTAATCCAGTGAAATTCAGTACAGGCTGTACAGCCTATAGTTATATATTGTTATACAAGCGAGGAGGAGAAATACACTGTTCCTTAAATCACAGCCAGTCATTCAGATCATGGCTGTGTGCTTGGTAGGCCTACCTTTGCTTTGGCTGTTATTTTTGGGTAAACAGACATTGTCTGTCATCCTTTCCTTTACCCTCAAGTTATTGATCAAATCTGATCTAAGTGCACTTTCACCCAAGGGCGTACGACATTTATTTTAACTTGTCTATACTACCAGTACCCATGCCAAGTGGTGCATGTGCATGCACACATGCACACATGCACACATGGACACAAACCATTAAAACCATTTACAGCTCTATTACAACAAAATGCATCCCCCTTTCAAGCTCATATATTGCAATATTGTCTGGGCCTGAACCTTCAAGAACTTACCCGAAACTGATTTTCACCTTACAAACATAATCTTTATCAACTTTTCAACCATTTTTAAGATATTGAGTGCTTAGCCCCGAATCGTAATAAATAAGAAAATATTGATCTCTGTGGGTGGTGCATTCAGGAGTCGAAAGTACGAGGGCCTATTCTGAAACACAGACAAAAGGGCAGTGTTTTGCTTAATGATGGAGACGACTCAACATATTTTCCAATATGCTCTTCTTAATTGAGTAGACCAATGCTTTGGCAAACTGGAATTACAGAACTGTCTCCAATAATGGGCTGGTGAAGCCACGGGTATTGCTGGTACCTGCTTTCTTGAAATGTTGAAAATGCAGGACCCTATTTGCCAGACTACTGTACTTGCATCAGGTTGTTTAGACTTGTCCCAAATAATAATCACGCCTTCACTAGTACACCGAACTGCATTGACAATCTCACTGTCGCTGCTCCTGTCACTTGTCATCACATCCTTCCTAGCACGTGGACCTGTACCAATCTCCTGAGAAGAAAAATAAAAAAACATTACAAATGTAGCTACTCTGTATAATGCCATTAAGTGGACTCTCATCCAAAGCAACTTACAGTATGAAAGCTCAAAACTTAGTCGACTACACTCTTATAACTACTAAACCATTGTAAGACCTCACCACTCACCCGTGGCCCTGTTGCTCCACCTGTCTCTGTCGTGCTAGCTGGTTGTATTAACTCTATAAATAAAATAATAAAAAATGTTAATGCATAAAGAGAAAATATAAAGGCTAGCTCTGCTAGTTTGCTGAGTATTACTATAATGAAATTAACCTACTATTTCAATGTGTCCAATGTAGCTATTACAATAACGTCTTTGTAAATAGTTCTTTCTAGATTTCCTGTGACTGTGTTAATAATGCATGTGGTATTAGTCTACTTATAGGCCTGCCAAAATAAGTCCTTAATTTTGATTATCTTGGAGGGCATTTTTAACGGCATTAATAACCTAGTTAACAAGATGGATGACAATTTAAAAAAAAACGTCATTGTTAAGTCATTGTGGTCGTTGTGAACAACAATTTACATTAGGCAACATTGTTCATAGAATAGAGCTGTGCTCTATTCGTTGAGGTTCTCTGTTGACAATGTATATAATATGATGTTACAGTTTTTCTCAATTGCTAAAACACAATTTCTGAAACCTTGCTCCATTTTCTGAAAACATTAAACACAAAACCTCAGCTTCAAGCACTATTTACAAAACCTCTGACTCCTCGTGCAAAATGAAACTTTCGCCTCAAAACAGATTTACCTGTGCTCAAAACCAAACACTGCTCTCAAATCATAAACAAAGCGATCAAAATGATATACACTATCAAGCAGTCAGTAAACAATACACCAAAAAATAGAAAACACGTTGTTCAAAACATATAGTTCTCAGGGAGAAGTACATTTTTAATCTCAAAACAAATTTCATATTTTTCCGTCATTGTCTTTTGATGAATTAAAACATGTTCTATCATAGTAGCTCAAAATTGATCAGAAATTATACTTGCTTTGCTCTTTGCAATTTTTTTTGTTCATTCTCCTCCTTGTACCCCTATTTTTACAGTACTGTACCCTGCATCTCACAAACTTGTCCTTTGTTTTTGTGATACTGTAATTCTTGTTCTTTGTTGATATGAACCTGCAACCAGTCAAAATCTATTGAGCAGTCAGTACTGTAAACAAATGGAAAG
>OMKX01065773.1:0-12561 GCA_900302425.1 Brosme brosme
GCCCGGAGCTTCGCCCTCTGGACCGGGACCGGGACCTGGAGTGAGACCTGGACCTGGACTTGCTGCGGACCCGACTCTTGCTCCGTGCGCGGCTTTTGCTACGTGCGCGACTTTTGCTCCTTCCACGGCTCTTGCTGCGTGCGCGGCTCTTGCTGCGGGCGCGGCCTCTGTCGGGGGTCCGGCTGTGGCTCCGGGAGCGAGCTCGGCTCTTGCTCCGACCACGGCTCTTCGCCCGGCTTCGGTCGGGGCTGCGGCTCCTCCCCCTGGGCCTAGGGAAGAAAGTACTGTAATTAGGAGAAACGCCTTGATTTGTTTGTTTTACTGTGCAAAAGATATTTGGTGGATCTTGGGCCAAAGATACACAGGTGGGTCACGGAATGAGCTCCTGGTTCAATGTTAGAACTTTGAGAAGTTAAAGGTTTTAGCCAGACAGGCTTCAGCCCATTACAGCTTTAAAGGGGTGGGACTGACCTTTCATCACCCATCACAGCCTTAACGGGGTGACTGTACCTGTCATCACCACTCACAGACTTAACGAGGTGACTGTACCTGTCGTCACCCCTCACAGACTTAATGGGGTGACTGTACCTGTCAACACCCATCACAGCCTTAACGAGGTGCTGTACCTGTCATCAGCCATCACAGCCTTAACGAGGTGATAGTACCTGTCAACACCCATCACAGCCTTAATGAGGTGCTGTACCTGTCATCACCCATCACAGCCTTATTTTTATTTTTATTTGACCTTTATTTATCCAGGAAGGTCCCATTGAGATATAATATCTCGTCTTCCAGGGAGTCCTGGACACCTTAACAAGGTGATTGTACCTGTCATCACCTATCACAGCCTTAACGAGGTGCTGTACCTGTCATCACCACTCACAGACTAAACGGGGTGACTGTACCTGTCATCACCACTCACAGACTTAACGGGGTGACTGTACCTGTCATCACCCCTCACAGAATTAACGAGGTGCTGTACCTGGCATCACCAATTACAGACTTAACGAGGTGCTGTACCTGTCATCACCTATCACAGACTTAACGAGGTGACTGTAACTGTCATCAGCCCATCACAGCCTTAACGAGGTGCTGTACCTGTCATCACCCATCACAGCCTTAACGAGTTGCTGTACCTGTCATCAGCCCATCACAATCTTAACGAGGTGACTAACTGTCATCACCCATCACAGCCTTAACGAGGTGCTGTACCTGTCATCACCCATCACAGCCTTAACGAGGTGCTGTACCTGTCATCAGGGGAGACCAAATGTCGAGAAGTGGGTGGCCCACCCTTTCCCGTCAGCTCGTTGCCGACGGTGATCACCAGGTTGTGGTCGATGGGGTGGCGTCCTCGCGGAGAAGGAGATCTCTGCAACACAAGCTTCCTGTCAGCTACCGTCCCGATCTGCCACTATGCCTAAACTCTGTTTAGGTATTTTTGGAAATTCTTGAGATGTTCATCTCGTCTTCATGGGTGAAGACGAAAATTATAAAATATAAGCAATAGATTAACACCATAAGAATATAATATAAAAATAAATATATATCTACAACAGCTGTTGTTCTTCTTAACTGAAAAGGTGTCATTATGTGTTGTCAAATGTTGGTATTTTTAAACTGTAGTTTTTAGGTTTAACTTGGCACCTAAATGTGAACTGTTGGACGAAAATAATTCAATTGGCAAATGTTTGGTCAATATTGAATAATATATAAACTTGTAGTTCTGTCAATGCAAAGTGGGGTTAATGCGTGAACCCCCTTGAACCCACTGTACAATAAAGAAATATTTATAAATATAAATATTTTCATAATAGAATAGATATTTCCTTAAAGTCCAACAATAAATCCCATGGTGCATTCTGATGTACAAGAAGCCAGGATGTGTCTCCAGAAGTCCCTGTGTTACTAACAGGTCTGGCTGTTAGTCTCTATTTTGGTTGTTAGCCGTTAGCTCCCTGGCTAATGTTTACCACATTATCTGTACATTACCACCATGCCTACATATGCCCTATTTACCTCTTGGATACAGAGACCTCAGACCTATATATTTATATATATATACATGTTTTCATTAAGTCTTATAACACAAACCCCTTATGGTTACCGTACCTCTCTAGGTGGCCCGCTGCCCCAGTACTCCCCGCCGCGGTGGCTTCCTGGACCGGGAGAGGGGTACCTCCTCCGGGGTGGAGAGCGCCTGTAAGAGTCAGACGGCGGTCCACGGTCATGGTAGCCGTGTTGGTGGTACGGGGACCGGGGCCTTCCTCTCTCCTCTCGGTAAGACGGCGGGGAGTAAGACCGTCCCGAAGCATGGCCGAAGGGTGGTCCACGGCCTTCAAACGGCGGCGGGTAGCCTCCTCGGTGCGGGGGACGACCACGGTACATGATACCGGCCGAGCCCGAACTATACTACCTAACACTAAAGCCTATTATATCCCCGTTTAATATGCAGTATTAACTGTATCTTTGTTTGCAGCGGTTGGGACGCTTTCATTGAAGTTTGTACTGAACATAAACCGCTCGGCAGCGTTAATGGCTGCTGCTCTTCTTCGACCGGCTGGTTAGCAGTCTGAGGCGAGTCTGCCCCCTGCTGGTGAGGACTTCCCTGTGTAATGTTTACATATCTAATACAAGTTTAGACCGAATTCAATTAGCAAGAAGCCATGCAATTAATTTAAAGTAAAACCTATTTCAAAAGGTTCCTCACTTACTTATTCTAACTGTCCATTAACACCCCCCACCCATGTGTGAAATTCACAATAATTAAAGACAATAACCTTTCAAACATTTATTTCATTCATTACAGCCAAGTAAAAATACATGTATTAAAAAATAAGTGTTAAATACGTCAATTAAATTTGAAACAGCAACCCAAGTCACAAGAAATCCTTATTTAATTCACAATTCAAGCTTTCTGCCGAAAGGCATTAATGAGTCAACAGCAACCTACTTGGAAATAAACCAGATTCAGCAAATGCTGCCCTACAGATGTCCTTCACCTGTCCGTATCCATCTTCATCCGTCATCAGAACTCACCTCAACACGTTGGAAAGATTGTAGACGAGCTTAACAAATACTTGGATTTCAACAGATTTTAAATTAGACATTTTCATAGTAGTTTCTACACTAAACTCCTCTATAAAAAGAGGTAAAATACAAAAAACAAATCTAGAATACTCATCTGCCCTAATCTCATGACGATTTCTAGTCGTCTACTGTTGATGATTTACAGAACCAATAAAACATAGATATATAACATTAACATCAAGAATGGGGGATTATATTATTTTTTAAAAGGTTGGTCATGGTTTCTTCTAAACAAAGTTAGGATAAGGACATTCTCATTAGTCTTGACTCTTGTATGATTTCTGATGCAGCCATTCCAATGCGGTCAATAATAATCAGTTACCAGTAGTAAATTCAAATTCATTTTAAAATAAAAGCATAAATTAATCAATACATTCTAAGAATCAACATTAAATTTTAATATTTGAGTTACCCAAGGAGTTTCCATTAAAACGTGATCACAGCATCTAGGCAGAAGCTGTCTTTTATAAATGTGTATCTATATTCATCACTGACCACCTGAGACCGCTGTCTCAGCACACTTAGCTGCTTCGGGGTTACCTGTGGAGAGAAACTCACCTTTCAGCGACCCTCCGCTCCACTTAGGACTGATCAGCAGGACAGAATAGAACAAAAAGAATAGAAGCCACAACATGACAACAGGAACACATTTCTAACATCCTTACGCACAACCTAGCAAGTATGAAACAATGGGCTTCTACAATGAATGCACCCTCAGAACCTCTAAACTGAACAATACAGGCCCCTCCGGGGTTAATAGAAACTGGTAAATATTTATTATCCAAAACATGGTGAGTAACTTCATTACATTACATAGTAATTATAGTAAAATGTTTTGTTTTTACCCAATTGGCCTCTTCTTCTGCGAAGCTCTCATTATTCTTAAAAAAAGTCTTCCACTAGTTGCGGTATAAACAAGTAAATGGACGACATGAGAAGTAGATCACTTTATTGGTTTATTTGGAGTACACAAGTACACACTGACCACATGTGCTGTTAAGGCGGAGCTAAAACCACAAGAGGACCTAGAGCAGAACATAAAAGCTCACATTTAACTGAGTACTAATATAAACGTTGAACTCCTCCGCCCACACAGCAGGCCAACCGGCCGCTCATAAAAAGGAAAACTAAAGCAATGATAAAATGAGATCAGGGCTTCTCAACATCTTTGACCGACTCCATCTCCCACTTCTCCAGGAAGTCCTGCAGGTTGAGGTTGAAGGTGTCGATGCCCTTGGAGGAAAGGTGCACGCCGTCCGCTCGGTACTGACCCGTGTTGGAGCCGCAGCGGATGTTGTCGTGGGTCAGGCTGGTGCCGCCCAGGTCCAGGATGATGTTGTGGATGCGGCGGTTGACCGTGGTCCTCACCAGGTCCACCTCGTGGTTGTCTGCCGAGTGGCGCCACACCCGGCGGGGGAGGATGTTGGACCAGACCAGCAGGCACTTGGGGAAGATGCTGCGCATGGAGCTCAGGTCCTTCTTGACCGAGGCCAGCAGGTCCGTGGGGCTCTCCGTGCTCAGGTCGTTGCCGCCCAGGTGCATGATGAGCACGTCTGGGTTGGGCCACTTTACCTTGTGCTGGTGGAGCAGCGGCAGCAGCTGGGGCCAGGTCATGCCCTGGGTGCCCTTCCAGTGGATCACCACGTTGCTGGGGTCCATGCCCAGCTGCATGCCCACTTCTGGGGACTTGGCCCGCGACTCGGCCCAGTACACCAGGGAGTGGCCGCAGATCCACACGCTCTTGGGATCCCCGATTGGCTTACCTGGAGAACCAATAGAATGCAGTCATTAGTGACCAGCGCAACATGGAGAAGCCTCATCAGTTGCTCGTAGAAGTTTTGCGTAACCCTGTGGTCTAATCCCGACCAGCTCGGAGAAATGTTACGAGGGAAGCCAGAGCCGTTCCCTGAAGTTTAACTGATATCTGCTCCAACCTCTTCTTCATTTTGAATAATTATTTCCCTTTCCTAAAGAAAGACGGCTTGATGAAAGATTCAGCTCTTTCAGGTATGCAATCTAGGAAAAGCTTTTAATAAAATCCGAAGCAACACTTTTGAAAATCCATTTGTTTACGCACAAATGCATTTTATAGAAGAGGGTAAATTGACTGCGACGGATTTGGCAATTATCGATAGAATGTTGTAGTTAGATTAACTTAATATTTTCATGTTTCATTTTTATGTCTTTGTGTGGAACCACTGTTCATTCCATTTTTTCTCTAAAAGCAATAAACCAGTACAAGAGTAAAATACTCACCTACCTTGCTCTTCCGGACAACATCAGCACATGAACATCACAATTCAAACTGGCGCAAAACTACTTCAGGGGAAATATTTCTCAATAAGAACCAGGTGCCCAGACAGTCTACATGGATTAGCTAGATAAATAAAACATTTCTAAGGTAAAGCTGTTTGATTCTCATCTATGCTGAACATGAACAACGTTATTACTGGCTGAATATACAGTTATAATATGATATGAAAATGTCACTAATCTATTACATGTAATGGTTTAAATTCAGTACAGTGGGGAGTTATAATCTCTTCATCCCGGCCCCCTGTAAGCAGGGAACATAAAGAGGGAACTTAATTTCCTTCTGCCTTAACGAAACACTAGAACAGCCTCAATAAACAATCAGAAAATGGTCAAAGAGGTCTTGTATAAGACAAAGTAGCAGACAACATACTTATAGCTGACTGATGCAAGACATCCAGTAGAAAATAACCAATCCAATGCATCCTAACTACAGCAAGAACTCGCGACTGTGATCTCTGGCTATGTACTGGAACTCCTGGTTTCCATTGTCCGTCTGAAAGTGACTTCCAGAGATTACCTGGACGGCTCTGTGCTGTTCACGTGAAGCTGAACGAACGGAACCGAACGAGCAGCAGGGCCAAGAGCGCGACTTCAACTTAGACTCTCAGGTTCACGGCCGGATGGACGGGGGGGGCAACATGTGCGCTCATGCAGATTTCGAGGCTAAACGGTGATTCTTCAGATGACAACAAGCTAGGAACAATATCCAATAACAGCACAGCCTACAAAATAGATGGCATACAACCTAACAAAGACAAGACGAGCCAAAGCCAAACATTTTCTGAAGGCTAAATAGTTTCAAATTACAGTTAGCTTGGAGTACTTACAGGAGAACAGGCTTTTAGTAACATAACATTTTAGGAATAGCACTTGACGTAAAATTTGACCCCTGTGTTTTTACTGAGGAATCGTTTGTTTAGGGCAAGACTGTAGTCATACCGTTACTACATGCGTTTCTTCCATGGGTAGATGAATAAGGGGTATATATATACACATATATATGCACATACATATATTTTCATGTACAAATATATACATTTTCTTCAGATAATGTTACATTGATTTTAAACCTTTGAATATATACATGCATGTTAGCTTTATTTCACTAAACGGTAGTTTCTCATATTCTCATATCGTCTTTTATAGAAATTCTGCACTTTATCAATGGATCGAGGAAGTCCTACACTGAGTTAAAAACACAAACAAGAAAATAAAAGGACTTACCCCCACTGCTTTACTAACACCTGAGGGGACGAGTACCAGCAGATTTGGCTTTAAACTGAAAATCGGCATTCACGAACTCTGTCCTAAATCTTTGCAGATGGTCTGGTGATCAAGCAGATTCCTTCCAGGTCAACAAAGACGCTAGCCTACAGCTTGACTGAAACGTGGCGTACAAAATTAGCTAGCTAGGACAATTAGTCCTAGCTAATGCATGAAGATCGCAGTAGATACAAGCTAGCTTTAAGACCTCCAATCAAAGCAATTTACAAACTCGACATTAACATACTTAGGCTAGGGCAGAAAATGGTATAACTTAGGTGCCTCCAAGGGACATCTACTTCAAGGAGAACCAGGAAGAACCTAGCATGTTTTTACCTTTAGCTTAGTACAGTCAAAATACCAGTATGCTGCAGTAAATACATTTCATATGTAGATGTCGGCTAACTCAGAAATGCAATAATGTTTAGCTGCTCTTCACCTTCTGAAAGGACTGCTGCTAGCTAGCGGAAAAGAGAGAAGGCGAAGATGGACATGAGTGTCTGTTCAGAGTGGGAAGATGACCCGTTTCTTCATCCTAAAGCTGGCTTTCTGGACAGGATCAGCACTACTAGCCTAACGTAAACAGACCATTGTGACAAACGTGATACTTCTATTGTTCCTGGTTATTCTGGAAAAAATCCCGAATTCAAGCCGAACTGTGATTAAGTAAGGATTCAGTTATAATTACAAGTTGCACTTTGACTAGCTAAATAAATAAGATATTGAAACCAAATCGGATGCGCAATATTTGTGAAAAGATGTCTAACTTAATGGGTCTCTTAATATCACATAACTTAATACATTACCGGCAAGACCAATAACTTTAGTCTGGATCTAACTCGGACGCGGGAGAACACGAAGGATTAGCCACATATAGTAATAAAAGAATGCGTACTTAGTTGAATCAGAAGTCTTCGTTCTTCATGGCTGTGCTGGACCACTACACTTGACTAAGGACCCGGATCTCATTGACCACACTTTGCAGAGCGACCACAATGACAAATCTGGTCTCGAGATTCTGCTACAGGACCTGATGCAGCTCATTATTCAACTTTATAATCAAGTCAATCATTTAATCACACCTCCCTCAACATACTAACTGAAAGAACTTCATACAATTGCTCTGAAAAAAGTCAAAACTTTAGATACTAGCTACTTTCTTAAATTAAGCTACCTGAGTACCTTTTTAATCAAGATCGAAACTAATGATCGACAAATTCTAGTCAAAATTAAACAATGACACTTAACCTGGATGCCTCTAGCTAATGATGTATAAAGATATTTGTCGAAGACCAGCATAAACGTTTTAAGTATCAAAGTTATTAACGTAGTGAAAAGTGCTTTTGTTTGCGTCCTTGGCCCAGCTGGTGACTTTCAGCTAAAACATCCGTCTATAAAACATTTGTAAAAGTGATACCTTGTGAGACAGAGGGACGTCTTTTCCAAACTCCTTGTTTCTTTTGATTCCTAATCTCTTGATAATGCAATTCCCTCTTGTCCTGAATCCGCTGGTTATACTGGTCCAACTGGAGAAGGAAACACAACACACCCACCTCAGTGAAAACATACTCGTGTTTAAGTACCATCATTTGACACCTTTTGCATCGTTGTTGGACTTTCTGAATAATAACTGAAATCTAGGTTTATAAGAAATCCTTCCCCATGCCGGATACCTTCAGTATTAATCCTTCTCAATTAAAAAACACCTCTAGTAAGAGTTAGTAACAGTTTCTAAAGTGACCCATGTACCCATGAATCACGTCATTTAGCCTGTTTACCTTTTCCTTCTGTTTGGCTTTGATGTCCTCTTCTGTCCCTCCGGCGATCTGAACACTGCAGACGGGCAGATCTGTGGGCAAACTAAACTGGACCGACTTGGAAGGTTTCAGAGACTTGACCGTCTCGATCACCTTGAGGCATCGGGCCACGGTGATGGCTGAGTTTGGCTCTTGCACCTCAGCACTGGTGGTCGGGGCTGGAGTCGACGGACTGGCCTGGGAAGGCCCCGATGTCTGGGTGTTGGTGCTGCTGGGTGGACCCGGCCTAGGGCTGGTGGAGCTAGGCGCCGGGTCCTCTTGACCCAAGAAGGGAAGAGAAGAGGAGGAGGACGACGAGGAGGGCCCAAAAGTAGGGAACCCCTGGACATACTGCGGGGGCGACCCGGGAGAATGTCCAGGCGGAGTTCCGTATCTACGAGCCGGTGGAGCAGTTGAAGGAGGTGGTGTGGAGGACATGCTGGGGAAGGTTGGGGTCTGGGTAGTTACGACAGGGGCCCAGCTGTTTGTAGGGGCCTGGAAGGAGGAGCCAGGATGCTGAGGTTGGTACTGAGTTGAGGGAGGAGCGGAGGGCGTGTTGGGCACATATTCATACGCTCCCCCGATGGTCTTAGTAAGACTCTGCATCTCTTTGGCCCTTTTTAGAGCCTCCATTTCCTGCTGGTCCAGGAAGCCTTCGTATTCGCACTCTCTACCGCCCTGCGGCTCCGCACTGGGGGCCCTGGCCGGGGATGGGGAGTGGAGACGCCTTGCCTCTGTAGAACCAATCCACTCTTGTCGCCCCTCGTTCCTCTTGGCTGAAGAATGGCCAGTTTCTCTCTCGGCGGACGAGAACTCCTCCCTCGAGTGGAGGGTCTCTGGGGCGAGGCCGGCGTGCTTGGAGGCTTCGCCGGTCGACAGCTTCATGCCGATTGTTCTTAGCAGGCTATGGATCTTGTCGAAGGGCTGCGCGCTGCTCTGGTCTTCTTCGTTGGTTCTCTCCACGGAGGAGCTCCTGGGGCTGAGGTCGCGGTACCTGCTGGGAGCCGGCTGCTCCGAGGCCAGACCTACAATCCTCGAGAAGCCGCTGCCATCCTGGACGGCCCGCTCATGAGGAAGCAGACCATCGTCCGGCAGCTTGTAGCTTTGCGGCTCACTGGGTGGTCTCTGCTGGTACTGAGTACTTCTGACCGGCGCAGCTGGAGGCTTCTTGTTGGCTTCCAGTCCTTTGTTGAAGATCTCCAGGAGAGGGTTGTAAGACTGGGTCGGCGCCGGAGCGGCCCACTGCGGTGAGGGCCTGGGCGAGGGGCTCCGCGGGGGTGAATCCATCGGGGACGGGGGTCTGAACTGCGGTGGTTTGAAGGTGGGTTGGGGCTGGGCGGAGGGAGCGGCGTAGGAGCTCGAGGGGAGAGAACTCTGAGGAGCAGCCAGCTGAGGAGTCGGGGAGGCGGAGCGCCCTCTGTGAGGCTCTAGGGACCGGGCGAGCTTGGCCGGGGGGGGGTCGTATAAAGGGTCGTAGGGTAGTTCTGCGCGGGGTTTGACGGCGTACGGATCGTTGTACGAGTCGTAGCGGTCCGCATACGGGGCGCTGCTATACGGGCGCTCCGGATACGGTTGCTCCCCGTACGGCGGATCGCTATGGGGACGGTCACCATAGGAACGGTCGGCATAGGCGCGGTCTGCGTAAGGAGCATCCCGGTAGGGCTTGTCTCCGTAGGAATAGTCTTCGTAGAGACGGTCTCTGTAGGGGTCAGCGGGGGGCGGCGGGCGGTACCCTCTCTCGTAAGGGTTGCCATAGTAACCTCTCTCGGGGTCAATCGGAGGCGAGCGGTACCGGTAGTCTGACTCTTCTCGATGGACCGGTTTGTACTCCTTGAGGGGCACAGCGATGCGGCCGTGGTCGTAGTCGATGCACGTCCTCTGGCCTGGATCTCCTCCTCGCGGGTCTCCTGCCCGCGGGTCCCCTCCTCGCGGGTCCCCTCCTCGCGGGTCCCCTCCTCGCGGGTCCCCTCCTCGCGGGTCCCCTCCTCGCGGGTCGCTTTCCCGGTGGTCCCGGTCCACCATGGACTTCCTGTAAGCGATGATCTCGTTCAGCTTCTCCAGTTCCCATTTTTTCCTGGCTAGTTCGTCATCCACCACCACGCCGCTGCCACCACCCCCCCTCCCTTCCCTCCCGTCCCTCTCCTTGCTGTTTTTACTGCTCTTCCTGCTGCTCCCACTGTCCCTGCTCCTGTCTTTGCTCCCGTCCCTGCTCCTGTCCCGGCTCTTCTCCTGGCTCCTCTCCCGGCTCCGGGAGCGGCTGCAGCGGTGCGATCTCTCCCGGCTGCCGCTGCGTCTGACGCTGGAACTGCGGCGTCTCTCGATGTAGCGGCCGTAGTGAGTCCTGGAAGGACTTCGGCTTCTGCTGCGAGAGCGTCCGTATCTACGGCGACCGGCGGGGTAATCCTTCCGTCCACCACTCCCCCTGCTGTCCTTGTTGTCCTGAGACCTCAGGTTCTTCACCACCGCCTTCAGCTTGTCTGTCTCCGCCTTGTCCTTACTGCGTAGGACAGAAACCACATGAGCTGGGGACACAACTTGTCGGGAGTTTTGTGAAATGTTAATCCGAGGAGGAGAAGAATGTGAATTACAATTGGGAATGGGAACATTAAGGGACTGCCGTTGTCGTTAAAAGTACACCGATTTTGGACTCACCCTTTGTCATCAACACTCTTTGTATCTTTGGAGATTTTGATGGTCATCTGCAACACGGACATAGAGAAGAGGTTGAGAACAGCTTCCTCCGATCATCCTCTCAACACAGTGTTCTTTGAGGTTCCAGCAGGTTCTGCTGCGGTTCCTACCTTGCCCTTGGCCTGGCCGGCACCGACGGCACTCAGTTTACGGACGGGAAGGAAGACGTTCTCCATGAAGCGGGTGATCCGGATGGCCTGGTGTCCGCCATCGGCCGTCTCATGCTGGCGAGGAAGAGAGGGCGACACGTGAACCACGAGCGCAATCAACGCTACGTCTCTCAGACCGGAGAACAACAGAGTAGAACTGAGTAGAATAGAAGGATTGAACTCACCGGAACCACACTGAACTCCACCTTCTCGTTCAACTGAAGTTTCTTGTGCTTGACGATGATGACCTCCGACATGCGGAAAAACAGCTGGGGATTCTGGGAACACTTGATGAGCCCGGACTCGTCTGAGAACTCGATCACGATTCCCTGTGCCAACACACAGCGAATCCACTCGTATCACCACCACCATAAGCTACCAACCCGAGCATTTCCATCAAAGCAAGGAGAGTTCTCACATGTCGGCGCTGCTCGGTGGACTCCTGGAAGGAGTCCGGCAGGATCTCCACGTAGGTGGCCCGCTCCTCCTTGCTTTCCCGTTGAGTGGCGATGTTGAAGCGCACCTTTGAGACGGTTACAGACGGCGTGAGGACTTGCTACAGGTCACATAAGGTTACAGGTAGCGTAATAATCATATGCTAGCAGCCCTAATAGTGGTGTGGCCCTGTGGTTAGCAGTTGGTCAGACAGTGATTATTACAGGTTAGGTGGTACCACCTTAACGGTGCGAGGTCTGGTAGTGCAGCAGGTTAATGGCATATTTCAAGAGAATCGTTCAAATTGGTATACAAGCATGACATTTGGCACAGATACTCTCTAAGGGTCACTTTTTGGGAAAAAGGCGTTGGCCACCCAAAAATTCAACATGGCGGCCATTTTTTCAAGATGGCCGCTATTTCTGTCAAAAAGTGGCCTTAACAGAGTATTTGTGGCATATTTTCGGTATCACTATTTGGAAACAGTGGCAATGAACATAGGACAGGAATGGCAGCCATCTTGAAAAATGGTTTCCATCCTGAATTTTTACTGGCCACTTCCTTTTTCTAACAGTGGCCCTTCCTCTCTCTGGACTGCACCTTGCCGTGGTGGAGAGGCTTGTGTACTCCAACGAACCTGAGAGCTATACCGGTGGGTATTTTGTATCCCTGGCAAGCAGTAGCATACGGTGACCCTAAATTTCAGTGGGGCAGAAACTACTGGCGCATGACCCCACCCACAATTTGTTTTTGTAATATGTATATATTATATACATATATAATATTGTATTATACATTATTATATATAATTATATTATATA